>JBAMHX010000027.1:616225-628758 GCA_037177515.1 Pseudomugil tenellus | reverse complement strand
CCCCCCCCCCCCCCCCCCCCCCCCCCCCCCCCCCCCCAGAAAACCCAGAGAAAACCCAGGTATGGACAAAAAAGATGGGGGAGATTTGAGTTTTGAGTTGAGATTTGGTGAGTCTTTTTGTCACAAGAGATAAGAATAAAACAAGCGGTTTGTTCTTTAAGGGGGACTAAGTGCAATATTATTGAAGACAAAGTCTTACTAATCACCAATCAAGCAGGGGTATTTTTTTTTAGCTTCTATTAGAAACAAACTAATGAAGCACACTGTCACTTATTAAAATCTAAATTTCCTTTAAAGTTTTATTCATAGGGTATTAGAAATATCCTTTATTTAGAGGTCTATTCAGCAGGAGAAATGACCTTTGTTTAGGGATGCATACAGGTCCTGAAGAGTCAAAAGCTGTCTCCAGGAAGACAAGGGTTTTTCCTGAATTCATTTATTTGTACAAGAGTGGTCACATGTAGATGAAGCTACAAACTTTTTCCAAAGACTCTAACACAAATGTTCTTTTCAGGTTTCAAATTCAGAAATAATTAACAAAACTCTGTTTTAGGCACCACCAGCGGAATCCAGACCAAATTAGGAAAATTACAGAGTTAATTATTACCAAATAATCAATTAACTGTTTTTTTTCTTTTTAGGTTGGAGAGAGACACTTTAGGAGGGACGGTGAAAGTTTAACTGAGAAAGTGAAAATCTCGGTGTCCTTCAGGTTCGCTGTTTTGGTTTTCACAGATGTGTTTTGAAAAAAACGTTTCAAAAACAAAAAGATAATTCGTTTGATGAGAGGGTTATTAAATAAGTTCTGTGGAGTTCTGTTAAGTTCATGATGTAGATTTCAAATGAAAACGATTGTCTCAAATTCTGTCTAATGTTAACTTCTGGAAAACACCCAAATGCTATACAGGGTTTCTTTTTTAGATCAAGAGATAGGGGCAGCATTGTGGCAGGTGTGGCGGAGCCGACTTCCTGATCGGTGGATCAGGGGTTTGGTTCCCACTCTGAGGTCTGCACATCTAGCTCCTCGGGATGGGGGCAGCACTGGGTGACAGCTTTGTAAGCCACCAGGATAAATGTGAGAGTATGATGGGTGAATTACTGAAGCTGCCTTTGGATCCGCTGGGTGAGATTCACACCTAACACCAACATTATCAAAGGTTTGAATTTTGATTGTTTTTCTAACCCCCCCCCCCATCTCCCCTCCACCCCACAACGCCCCCCACCCCCCCACCCCTTAATGTTTTGTCCCTTCATGTTACAATGTTAATTGTATATTGGACTTATTTTATGTTAATTATTAAATTTATATTCTTCTCAATCTAAAGAAACCAGTTCACAACTCACAGCTCCACATCGACAGCTCATGCTCTTACAGGGCAGAAGCAGGTAACATGTAATTAATCTGACATTGGTGCCGAAACAAATCCAAACATGTCTGAAGACAAGTCCAGAACCAAAATGAAAATCGGTTCAAAACCCGTATTGAATCCAAGCAAAAGAGCAGCCTAAAGTCAACCCAGTTTATATTCTGCATCAGTATTAATCAGACCTAAAACACCTTTACGAATGACTCCAACAAACAACCCAAAACATAATGAAAATCAGTTCAAGGCAGATGAATAAAATAGCAGAGCTTTCAGATGACGTTGAGTGATCATTGAGGCAGTTTACATGCACACTGAAAATCTGATTCTTATTTCGACAGTTATCAGATCATTCAAATGATAATGTGAAAATAAAGGTCTTATTATGCTTTACCAGATAACTACAGTTATGATGGAAAAGCTAATTAAGGTTGAGTGTACTTGCTTCTTAAAGGGGCCATACTATGCAAAATGGAATTTTATGAGCTTTTAATATTCTATTAGTGTTAATTGTACCTTAGAATGAAACCGGTACCGGAAGTAGTTTTATTTTTCAGCCACACATTTTGTATCTTTATTGGTTAAAAAGAAGGGTGCAGGTCAGGCAGAGCAATCGCCTGTCCCTACCGCTCTGACGTGGCACAGTGGAGATTCCCCTGCACCCACCTAAAAACTTTAGGTGGAGAATTTCGATTAGAAAGCTACCCAGATTGTAGGGTGTAAACTAGAGGATAATTATAGTGATGATAGTTTAGTATTTGGTTAATTTTGAGATCACAGCAGAAATAAACAACTGTAGTGGTATTGTTGATGCTACGAAAAGTATTTAAAACAAGCATGCCATGCCATTTTTAAGGCAGTACACCCTACAACCTTACCTCTGGTCACATTGATAGCGACACTGCTCCTACAGCTTACCCACATATTGCAAGCTTATGAACAGCTAATGTCTTTAGACTGGTTTGGGTTAGTTTCTGCACCAATATCAGATTCATTTTCTGTTATTTGATTCTGACCTGTTAGTAAATGAGCTTTGGGTGTGAAGCTGTGGGTTTAGATCTGATTCTGTAACAACCTGACACACAACATTCACACACTGAAAACATAGAATTTTACTTTCAAAGTCAAGTTCAGTTTGAGTGCTGGGTAGGGGGTGGGGGGGTTGATTTCTTTGTCTTGTCTTTTTTTGTTTGACCCTTTCTGTTTTATTATACTTGCTTGATTCATTTTGTTGGACTTTGTCTTTATACATCAACTTGTAAAGCACTTTAGTCAACCTTGTTTTAGATGTGCGCTAGAAATAAATTGGAGACTGACATTGACAATCTCAATGTCAAATTTTTTAAAAACTGTCACATGTCCTTATCAATTTGGTTGGAACGCCAGTGGAAACACATGAGTCTTCGAGAAGAGATTTTAAAAAATGTATGGGACTGGGTTGTTCTAATTCTCAATGGGAAACTATTCCAATGTCAAGCAGGGATGGCAAAAGCTCAGTTGCCACTAGTTTTGAAATGTCTAAAATCATTTAACTTGTTAACTTCAGTATTCTATTCGGGACAGAATCAAAGTGATGCTCTGAAAGGTAAGAGCCAGACCTTTTAAATAGTTAAAAATGAACAACAGAACCTTGAGACAAAATCATGTAGCTAACTGGGAACCAATGCGGAGGCCTGGACAGTATTATTAAACCCATATTTCTGTAAAGCCTGAGAGCAAATGTTGTAGTTGAGGTCTGAAACAGGCAAAAAATACACAAAATCATACACACTGGACTATACACTCCAGGTCAGCCCACAGCAAAAACGACTCAACTTAGAAGGCCTAACTGAAAAAAGACACATTTACGACTGAGTTGATCGTCTGATTGAGCTTCAAAAAACCATCAATAAGCATACAAAGATTGGTCACTACTTGGTTTCAATAGTGACTCAGTGGGGTTTGGACAGGTGGGTTAAAAGTATTCCCAAAAGCCGAAAAGTTTTAGATTCATTGAGATTTAAAAAGTTTAGTGCCAACCAGTCATTCACCTCTTGGAAGCAATATATTAGTTTGGAATTCACATACTTGATATTAAAGGGACATATACTTGTAAATCATCTGCAAAACTGTGAAATTTTATGGATTTAATAAAAGCCTGAGGGCCCCATATAAAGGGAAACAAACAGTAGAGGACCCAAAAATTTAACCATGGAGTACTTTTTAATTACGAGGTGCCTCAGCTGATTAAAAATGAGCCAAATGAACAGAAAAGGGCCCTCTATGACAATTTTAAGATTGTGTCCTGAGGCCCACACAGTCCTTAAATCAGGAGAGCAAAATGTAATGACCCAGTGTCAAAAGTAGCAGACAAGTCAAACGGCACAAGGACAATAAAACAACAAAAATAAGCAAATAAAAGAATATCACTATAAACTCAGATTTGATGCTGTTACTGGTACTGTGTAACTGTGAACATAGTCCATGGTCTTTCTGTCTGAATGTGAAAGCATACACGCCTAAAAACAGCCATTAAGCTGTTAATAATACATTTAAATGTGATAAATTTATATTTAACTTCTGGTAACTGGTCATATTTTTTATATGCATGTATAAGTGGTCAGTGACACTGACAGAACTGGTCCTGTACATGGTTTAATGCCATGTTCCCAGTTCATATTCCTCTGTTTTAGTGCAAGGTGCTCATTTTTTTTTTTTTTATTATGGATCAGAGTAACAGAGGGGCACAAGTTTCTATCTTCTAAAGAAAAGAGAGATCATAGTCTATAACCAGAGAAATGGATTTGAATTAATTAATTATTTAAAGCTAACAGAGCTGTTTTGAACCACATACATCCACCATAGCTGTGCAGATGAAGCCAGCCCTGAAGGAAGACTGGACCTCTGATCTGGATCTTACAAGCTTAGCAGGTGTTGCTTCCTTTATGCTGGACAGATGGGTCAATAAGTAAAAAAAAAATGAAGTTATAAATTAGTCTAATGTGGCCTTATATTAAGTAAATTGTAAATAACTTAAATAAATTGGACTGTATTGGCTGTGTCTGTAGAACTGTCTTGAGATATGAATGAATTTGCCTGCTCTGCTAATTAAGCTCAAGCGTTTAATGTGATTGTTTTGTCCAAAATGACCATAAAATGATGTTCTTTACATGGAAAAATCTATTTAAAACAAATCAATGTTAGACAAAATATAAAAAAAATGTTGTGTAACATGGAAACTGAGGTACTGAATGTCCTAACAGTTTAGTTTATCTTTAACTCCAATGCAAAAATAGTAAGAGATGTGTAATCCCTTAATGCATTAACTGAAAACTAAATATAAAACATTATCTCCTAATTAATCTAGTGATAGTATAAAACTAGATTAGCACTGATACATAGTTTCATGCTAGCATCAGGTTTTTAGCTTCACATACGATTAGTGGTGCACTTGCACAGGGACAAAATGCCCACTAGAAATGTGAGTCAGATTAATATTTTCAAAGTTTTAAAAATATGGAAACTACTTTAAAATGTACTGTAAGTTAATGTAGTGAAACACTAGCTTCTATGTCCTCCCGTGATCTGGCATTTACCTGAGTTGTCACCTGATGAGTCCAATCCATTGGGCTTTATGCACAGGTCTACTGTTTCCTCAACTTAGACCAACTCCTTTGTTTCCTGTATTTCATAACTGGATGATCTGATTAATTTAGGTGTGTCTGGCCATTGCCGTTGTGGTTACTGAGGTCAGACACACCTGGATTAATCAATTCATCCAGTAATGAAAGACAGGAAACAAAGGAATTCTTCTAAGTTCAGGAAGTAGTGAACCTGTGCATAAAGCCAATTTTAGAGGTGGTTGGTAGCAATATTCTTCTTCTGTGTTGTTTAACAGCAGTTGGGAACTAATAACAAGAACATTACTGCCACCTGGTAGCATTCTTCCAGCTCCACCCTATACATTTATCTGGTCAAACCACTGGCTGTATAAATACTGGACAGCGGGTACATCTTGGTACCCATAGGTTTCTGAAGAGCGGATTTGAAGGCCATAGGCGGGTCCTACCGTCGCCATCCTGGTGTTTCATCATTACCGGAAAATCCAAAAATGGATTTCCCCGAGAGTTGCCATAACGGAAAATTGTAGCGATTAAACTGAAAAAATGAGTGGCTCTAAAAACTTTTTTACGGCCTGGGTCAAACTTAGAAACCATGGCCAGGCAAAATAATGCAAATAGGTGCGGAGCCAGGGTAAAGAATGCTGACTCAATACCAAGGTATAATTATAACAAGCTTCTCATTTCTTCCTTCCTCAGGTTTATTGGACAGTTACAGTTTGGTAACCAGATGCCTGAACAGAACCAGAACTCTCACCACATCAACACAAATGCCATCATATTTACACCAGACCGCATATACAAAGAACAAAGATTAATCAAATCTGATAATAAATAAAAAAAAACCAAACAATATTTACAGTTTCCACAAGACAAACATGGTACGGTTACAGTGTCTGCCAGTGGTTACTGCATTTACAATATATACAAATTTACTCAGAGCAGCTCAGTTTGGGTTTCAACTACACAGGATACAATGTTTCTTATTTCCTGAAGGGGTTTTGTCATCTCATGACCTGGTTTTGGTTTGGAGACTTTTCACCACCACTTTCTCTGACTTCTTCTTCAGGTTTCCCTGTATAGTACTAATCTTCATCCCCAAGTCCCTGATGTGGACTCTGACATTGGCCAGGTTCCTCTGCCAGGCAGCGTCCATCTTTATCGTCTTACCTGCATGGCCGTGTCCCTCATCAGGGTCAGCATCTCTTTTGGGTGCTATGCAGGTTCCACCTCTTTTTATTCTCTGATGGTCCCACAAGTCCGACTTTGTGACATTGAAGATCCTGGCATTCTTACTTCGCAGTCGCTGTTTGTCAGTCACATGAGATGGATTTGAAGAACCCAAAACCCCACCTGCATTGTTTTCTTGATTCTTCCCTAGTTCTTTTACAGGACCAAGATTCCTGCTGCTCTTACTCCGAACTGGTTTGGATACGTCACTGTCCAGTTTTGTTTCAGAATTCCTAGTGTTCCTGCTTCGTAGCCTCTCTGGTTCTGACATGTTAGTGCAAGCCACTATGTCAGACGACACAGAAGCAAGTCCGCAGGTTTTACTTCCATGACGTTGTTGTTCCAACATGTTAATGCCATCAACCATGTCAGTTTTTATGGGAGTAATTCCTAAAGTCTTATTTCCCTGATGATGTTCTGACATGTTAGTTTCAGCCACTGCGTCAGATTTCACAGAAGCAAATCCCAAAGTTTTACCTCCTTGATTGTGTTGTTCTAACATGTTAGAACCAGTCATCGTGTTGGATTTAACAGAAGCCGTTCCTGAAGCTTTACTTCCTGGATGTTGTTGTTCCCAAATACTGGAGTCCATCCTTGAGTCTGGATCAACAGAGTCCCCAATCTCAGGCTTCTGATTACGCTGCCTGCATGCTTCCCACATGCTAACAGTGACATTCATGCTTGTCTTTGCTGGAGCGATGGAACTTTTGCCTTCTGGTTTCTGAGGTTCCCAAATGCTGGGATCTAGTTTAGCTGATGGTACAAAACATCCCACATGTTTTCCTCTGGACCTAGACTCTGGAGTCTTGTCTTTAGCTCCAGATTCTGTTTCCTGGTCCCATGGAAGTAACTGTGGGGCATCACATTGAAATGATGTTGGTGATGATGGAGGTGATGGTGATGTTGGTGGCGAAGCTTCAAGAGAGTCCCTGCGACTGTCTATAAACTCCAGGGAGGAGCCCAGCATGCCGGCCAGCTCAGGGGTGGCCTCAACCAGCTCCAGAGCGTCCTTGACATCGGGCCTGAAGGAGGACAATTCCTGTTCATCAGGAGCAGTTAACAGCTGTGACAAAGATGCTTGCCGGTAGAACTCATCCTCGGGGAGGGACTGCACGTTGAGCTGTGGGAAAAGGCGACGGAAGGAGCGTGACGTCATCCGGAGGCGTCCCAGGACGTCAGAGAGGACAAGCCAGTTTCTGGGCCTGTAACCAAGATGAAAATGACATGAGAATTTCAACAAACATTTTTATAAGGACTATTTTTTCCATTTTTTGAAGTCACATCCTGAGAAAAAGCCCAAGAAGGATTACCATGAAGCTAATTTTCCCCACAATTATTTTTGTCTGTTTACAGAGATTAACAAATTGTTGTTATGACAAATGTTGTAAATCTAGAGTTAAGGAAAGGGTAGTTTTTTTTTTTGTTTTTTTTTTTTTTAAAAAAGGGATGTACAGCGTAATTCCCCATTCCTAAGGTTGTGTATCTCATGGTTAATCTAAATTTTAACGAGCCAGCATGTTGAGACCAAGAAAATGAATTTGTTCAGAACCTTAAAAGTTAGAATATATAGAGTTTTCCTTTAACAAGACGCAATCAGCTTCAAAAAGTAAAGAAGAATTACTGCAACAGTAGAGCGGGACTTGGTGTTGCATGCCCATAACTAGAGCTGCAGGACAATGTAATTGATCATTAACTAGTATATTGGTAGCAGAAGGCAAAATCCAACCATGGATCAAACAAGTACCTTTCTCAAAGATCTTTCACAATTGAAGACAGTGGGCTGGTGAGCTACAGGATGAAAGTTAATAGATGATCAAAATGATTACGACCTTGGATCAAGGCTTTAAACAATTGGTGATGTAGGGGATTTTTTTGCTAACTTTGAGCATCTTATTAGCAACATGGCATGGTTTAAGTCTACCCAAGTAGGTTGTGGTGGTTAAACTATGCCACCACATACGTTTGCCAATCATGTCCATCCCTTTATGACCACAATGTAGCATTTCCTGACAGGTACTTCCAGCAGGAAGCATATTTAAGAAAAATGGTCTTTGCAGCTACATCCAAAAATCCTTATGAAAAATCTTCATGGAGCCATTGTCTAAAACCAACAGGAAAGCAGTCATCTTGGGGATTTACAGATGTTAAATGCTGACAAACTCCTGCAGATAATACTGTTGGCTTTAAATGGGCTAGTACACTGTAAAAAAAGTGTGGTTAAAAAGGTATTAATTCTTTCTGACAAGAGGTTCCATTGGGCAATGGTGGGCCCTCAAGTTTAAATGTTTCAGCATTAAATACAAAAATCATACCATTTTTCCATGTAGCAACGATTCTGCACCAAATTCAATATGCTCTATGACGGTCCCTTTTACACCTATGTACTTGAAAATATTTTATCTATAACACAGCCCTGCCTTCTGGCAACAGGAGGGCCCTTGTTTTACATCTGAAATGACAATTCTAAGATAATCCAACACATTCATTAAACTACTGTCATGATGGGGCTCAAAAACCATGTAATCCAAATAAGTCAGATTTCATTTCAACAACTTAATTTTATTAATTCTGAAGAACCTGGGAAAATAACCGGGAAGAAAAGTTTTAACCCTGATCTGACTGGATAAACCGAGGAATGCCAAAGACAAATAAATTGAGTCAGAGCACGCTCCCAACGCTGCATTAATCTACAAAACTGATGATTCTCAATGGTGATAAAATTATCTAATAACCGGGGCATGGCAAAATGAAGTCACCTTGATCCCACAAGCTGCCTTAGTTAGCTCAGGTGGAAGAGCAGTCATCTTTCAACCAAAAAGTTGTGAGATCGATTCCAGGCTTCGCCTGACTACATGTCGAAGTGTTCTTGGGCAAGACACTGAACCCTAAGCTGCCCCCCGATGTGCCTATCGGGGTGTGAGTGTGTGGGTGTAGTATACTATGTAGTGTAAAGCGTTTTGAGCGGTCAACATGACTGGAAAAGCGCTATATAAGTACAAGTCCATTTACCATTTAGTTACCTCTGCCAAGAAGGTCATGTTTATGCCAGCGTTTATGTCTGTCTGTGCACAAAATAAATTAAAAAGTTATGGACGGATTCCCATTAAATTTTCAGGATATGTCCAGAATGGGAAGATGAAGAAGTGATTCTTCACTTTGGATCACCGTTTGAATCTAGGAATGTTTTGAAGGATTCTATAACATTGCAAGATAGCCACTTATGTTATTGCAGCTGATGCCTCTTATAGGCTTTGTCTGTCTGTGTTTTTCACTCTGACAAAGATCATGTGTGAGCTCTAAAGGATTTATAACCCTAAAATAATAAATGTCTTTCTAGTCATTTCCCAGACACAAAAAAAGTGAGCAGGGACATATATCGTTCTAATACAATCTTTGAAACATGCGATGACACAAAGCTGTACAATTGGATGTGACAACAACATGTGACACCGCAAGGCTGTCGGATAGGACACAGACTTTCCCAATGAGATGACGCACTTTCATGTTACATAAAGTTTGCAACATCAGTAGCTTTGGGTAGCCGGAAGTTTCAACTTTTTAACAAAAGAAAAAGTCAGAAATAATTTCCTTTTTGTATGAGAAAACTGTGGTGCTTGGTGGAGGTCAGTGCTCTTTGAGTGCTTTTCTAGTTTTATATGAAACTAAGACAGTTTCAGTTATCTAAACAGTAAAAATGCATTTTATTAATCAAGAAGATTATTTATGTATTTATGACTATGACTATGACTATGAAAATAGCTATTAGATGGATCAATAAAAAAACAACAACAAAAAAAAAAAAAAAACACTGGCACACTGCGGCCTTGCTATCTCTCTTATTCATTAAATAGGAAAAACTTTGCAAATACAGATTTTCTGGAGATTGAATCAGAAACATGTCCTCCATAAATGTCAGAGCAGGAGGAAGGTGGGAGGAGAAGAAGAGACAGCTTCTCTTTTATATATTCTGCTGCTGAAGCTGAAAACATCAATGGAGGCGTTATTGATTCACAATGTCTGTCAATGTGTGCGTGCTTGTGTGAGCGTGAGAGTGTGTATGTGTGTGAAGGGCAGATTAACACACACACACAGCGGTTGACAAGGCCACATGTTGCTTTGCAGCCAGTCGCTGCCTGAATGTTAAACAGCTGGTGAAATGTGTGTGTCGTCGCCCGCGGCCTCGTATCCAGGAAGACCCATTAATACGACATCAGACGCCGCAGAGGAAAGAGACGGAGGGAGAGGAGAAAGAGAGAGGCGGAGATGAGCGGCAGGGGAGGAAGACGGAGTGGAAGCCAATTAGCTGCGTCGCCAGGGCGATGCAATCCTCGTTAACGACCTCTCCGTCTGTCCTCCCTCTCCTCTTTTTTCTCTCTCCTTTCCTTCCTGAGCTGCTCTCTGCTGCCTAATTGGTGTCTGAGTGTGAAGAGACGTGTTGAACACCACCGAAGAAGAATGTACGAGCGAGGCAGAGGAAAAAAACCTGGTGTGAATAAAATACAAAGCATGTGCGGGTGTGGTTCTTGTTAAGGCCTCTTCCTTCGGCCACCTTTGTTCAGAACTACGTCCTTTAGTTACAGTTCTCTGGAGTTGGTGGACCAAACCTTATCATGGTGAGCCCTTTTACCTTCACAGTTTTTACTTTTTCTTCTGGATGATGTCAAATCAAAAGGTATTTTTATTCTAATTTTAATTTTAGAGCAAATTTCCATCCTAATGCTGTCCTCCTTTAGGAAGCAAGTAAAGAGCATGTTAACCAGGCCCTGGTGGGCCATATGGATAGATAGATGAACACAATAGGAAGTGCGATCAATGGAAGAAGCTAGCAGTTTAAAGATTGAAGAGATCAGATTTGTTACTCCAGTCATCATCATCTTCATTCCCTGACCTTTAATTGTGTGGACAAAAGTAGCTCCTCCCTCTTAAATTCCGTTTCTGAACCATTGCCATCAAAATACCCATTTATCCTCCCTTACTTACATAAATGAGGACACCAGATTCAAACATTGCCATTTATTATTGTCCTCATACTTCCATGCATCTTTTATGTTGCCAGGATTCTTCATCCGCTAGTAAGCAGCAATGAGTTCAGAGTTCATTTCCGCAGTTCAACAATTATTGGTAACAATAATGCACTGACGTAAAGTGGCTTACAAACGTCCACAAACATCGGAACATAAAGAAGAATAAAACTACAACGTTTTTTTTATGTTCTCAACATCTTCTGCATCTTCTTCGTCTTTGGGTGCTTTCAAGATGATTATTTCTGACTCATATCCATCTCGTTCCTTTTCTTCTTCTCTGGTTTCTAGTACCCAGCACTTCCCCTGTGATTTCTGGTGGTATTGCTCCATTTCCTACATCATGCAATGGATGGCTAATTTCCATGAAAAAGTGCCAAATGTTGCACATAAACATTGCAAAAGATGAACAAAACTATTCATCTGTGGTTGTCCATTTGAACGATTTGGTACAGTAAACTTTGATCTCCGTTGTACCTTTAAAATGTACTTTAAGCTATTGTAGTGAAACACTAGCTTCTATGTTCTCCAGTGATCTGACAATTAACTGCTGTGGCACCTGGGGTGTCCAATCCAATTTTAGTACTTTCACCAGAAAGACTAGTTTTAAGATAGATTGCAATAAATATATCAGCTACCTAATATTGTGATGTCACAGTTCTTTAATGCCGTCCTTGTATTATAATACAAAATGTGCCTGAATTAAATCAGGAGAAAAATGGACATTAAGACTTTTGCATTATTTCTTCATGGCATGCAGCTTTAAACAACATAAAATCCACCATGTATTTAAACATGGAGCCGTTCGTGCTTTGTCCTGGTTGGACTGTCACACTAGAAGACACGATTCTTTTGACCACTTACTGGAAGGAAGTGTCAAGCAACCTCCTAAGGGTTAAATCGGTAAGGTTGGGACCCCAACAAAAAGGTCCCAAAAAATACAAAAAAGGGTAGCAACCCATCCTGTACTGAGCTGAAGACAAAAAAAATTCTGGCACTTGTGCTGTTTTGGAGTCTCATAATCTTAATGTTTTCTGGCAAACTAGCCTTTGTTCACATCTGCTTACCAAAGAACCTAATTGGGAGAACTTTACTCAGCAAAAGTAAAGTTGTCCCATTTAAAGAGGACACATGTGTGGGAGGCAGTTCTCAGTCACTTCTCTCTTCAGTTTTTGCGGCTGTGATGGCTGAAAATTGATCCCTGGTTTTCTGGTCAATGACCAATCACACGGTCCACGGTCCAAATTTTCAAACAAATTCTTATAACCTCTTCAGCTTTTGTCCAACTTACACATATTATACATCAAAACGCAGGAAAA
>JBAMHX010000027.1:592456-608488 GCA_037177515.1 Pseudomugil tenellus | reverse complement strand
TCTACTCCTCAAAAACATCTGATCTGCTGATGGTTCAAACACCTTTCAAGTCATTGAGTGATTGACAAGCCCCCCCCCCTCCATGTCCCCGCGTGCAGCAGGTGCTGCTCAGTTACAGGTGTGTGTTAAACACAGATCTGGGACGTTCGAGGCCTTCCGTGTCACATGCTCGATACGCAGCTCGAGCAGACGGCTCGAACATAACATCCCTAGTCTGCCCACCTGCTACTTCATCAATCATCAGCCTCCCTGGACTACTTTCTTTGAATAAACAGTTTTTGTTCTGATTCGACCTCTGACTGCTCCTTGGGTCCACCATCTTGCCACCCGTGCCATAAATAGGGAATTTGTGCACTAAAGAATTACACAAGATAGGACAAACTACTTTACACTATCTAGAGAGCATGCCATACATAAACAGATTAATTCAGGAAGCAATTCCATACACATTTTAGAGATTAAATTAATGTGTTAAATCAACACATCTTCTACATATATATATATAAAAGATGCTGTTTTCTATATCAGTCATTATCATCAGATACAATTACTGTACAATCAATTAAGACTTTCAGCACACCAGCTAAAACGGCGTTCTAGGGTTACACTACAGCAAACATGTCACAAGTTCAGTCGTACCTGGTTCCATCCTGAGCACTGCAGTTAACATCGGCTCCATGTTCCACCAGATGACGTACAATTCCCAGCCAGCCCCGGGCACAAGCCTCATGTAGAGCGCAGTACCCAGCGTTGTCTCTGTGGTTGACGTTGCAGAGTTGTTGCTCCAGGCAGTACAGAACCACCTCCTGGAGAAGGGTAGACAGGAAGTAAGACGAGAACTTCAAGACCAACATAACATAAATAAACAGGGCCTATGCTGCCGGAAACAGCAGGTAGAGGTATATCCTCAAATGTTCCCAATCCTTCTATTCCCAATCCCTGAATAGACACAATCAAGGCCGGTAGGTAGCCGGATACAGATAACTGCATTTTGTTTAGATCAGGCTGTTAAATTCTACAGTCTTGAGTCTTTGCATAGTCTCGGGATTCCAAAAGAACCAAAATGGTGTCAATTTCAAGTGATCTGAGCAGAAAGCCTCTCAGTAGCAGTATCAACTCTGTTGACCACCAGAGGTGTACCAATGTGGGCAAATATAGAATCCAGCTTGCGGTTCTGCACATTCTGAGTCATAGAAGCTGATTTACACTTGTTGAGTTTTCTTGCTGCATTTCCAGATGTTTTCATATCATTAGAGTCCCGCTAACGCCAAACAGCAGGAACCCAGCTAACATAAATCCAATGGTTCAGACATCTTCCATGTCCTCTACAGAAAGGACACAACTTGCCACTTGGCCCATAGATCCATTGGGAATTCAGCCATATGCGTTATGTCAGGAGATGCAGGCCTTTGCAGTTCCTATAAGCTTTTCAGGAATAGACACACTTTTTTGCACCATTCTACCATATAATTCTCCCTAAACAAAATAGCTACTATTAGAGGAAACATCCATGATATCCTTCCCACTATTGATAATGTTTCATCTACAGCAGCTTTAGAGACGTCTATAGAACCTGATTTTTGTGTGGACTGTTTTTGTCCTGTACAGCTCTCAGAATTAACCAAAATAATAGCTTCATCTAAACCTTCATCTTGTATTTTAGACCCAATCCCAACTAGATTATTCAAGGAAATCTTTTCTTTGATCAATACATCTGTACTGGATCTGATCAATGAATCACTATTAACAGGATATGTACCTCAATCGTTTAAGATAGCTGTAATCAAACCTTTACTTACTACCAATATCCAACCTCCCCTTCATGTCTAAAATTCTGGAATAGTTTCTGCATGCACTTCCATTGGATACTTCTGGTTGAGCCGGGAGCGGAGACTTGCTGTAAAATGGCTGACCCCCATATCTACTACCCAGGCTCTGTGCAGGGGAGAAGATACTCCAGGTGCACAACCCCATAATATGAGACTGACAGTGGCCTAAAATAACATTAAGCCTTTTACTTGGTGATAATCTTTAACAGACATCGGAACAATGTCCATCTATCCTATCAAGAGCACTGAGACAACATTGTTATGAAGTTGCACTACACAAATAAAACTGAATTGAATTGAAAGGTGTTTTTTGCCAAAGCAACTCAATCCAATTCAGATTTATTTGTACAGCAACACTTTACAACGTCATCTAAGGGCACTTTACAGATACAATGTGTTTTACACCCCCAGATAAATAGTATAATGATTGAATCCAGGGTTTTAAAAATGCTTCAGGCAGGAAAATTGGCATACTTTGAAAAAAAAAAAAAAAAAAAACCTTGGTAAAGTCACATTTTTATTGTATTCATTTGGCCAATCATTTGTTAGTATAGAATTTTTTGGAATTATTTAAACAATAGCTATGAATTTTCTAAGTAGCTTGATAAAACTTTAAACTGTAACTGAGAATAAAACAAATTACCTGAGACAATTTTTTCAATAATGTAGGTGTCCTAAAGTTTTTCAGTCTATTTAAAAATGATCACGTGAGCAGAAAATTATGCTATTGAATTAATAATGCTCATGTTGTAACATGTTTAAAAAGGCAACACATAAATTTGTCTAGGATTAGGACCATAAACTGTTCCTAATTCTAGCTCTGGGACAGTGAATGTTGAAATGATGAAGATCCAGTCCAGCTTCAAACCAGGTGAACAAACATAATGAAACCTCCCACCGCTCTTATTCTCCCGGTCTCCGCAAAGTGATTGCAGCTTGAAAATGTGTGTGTGCATGTATGTGTGTGCGGTGATGGATGACGGCTTCATTTGCAAACTGAGCTCGTTAACTTCACCGCTGCACCTCAATGAGAGAGAGAGGCCAGCACTCGTGAGGCCTGACAGGAACTGTCGCAGCACACATGAAATGTTCACATTGTGTGTGTGTGTGCATGCACATTTCCTGTCTACACATCATTTTCAGTGGCTTGTTGGATTCTAACAAAAGGTCTCTCAGGTCTCCTGCAGCAAGTTCAGCCGATGATGACGTGATGATTATGATTGCAGAAGCTCAGAAACCTGGAGTTTCTTTTACTTGAACTGTAACCAAGGCAACGCTTTGCCTCCTATGAATGCTTTATAGCACATCTGAATTACATAAAGTAGAGAAGAAGAAAACATTTTCAACACACGCTTCCTCCTGCAGCAATTTTGAAAGCAACTAAACCATAAATGACTGATAACATCCAGAAATACAGGACACACTGTTTTGACAGCAAGCACAATGGATTTTTTTTAATATAGCTACAAAACAAACTACCGTATTTTCACGACCATCGGGCGCACTGGATTATAGGACGCAGGTTCAGTTACGGGTGCTTTTTCTGTATTTAACACACACAAAAGGCGGACCAGGTTATAGGGCGCAGGCACTTTAAAACATACCGGTAAAAAAAAAAAAAAAAAAAAACATGTTTACCCAATTAATATCTAATGTCACAGCCATCCCTTCCTAGTCAGTTATGAGTAACAATAGAAGACAACAATGCTTACCAGATTCAGTGTTATTGGAGTTTTGATATTTGTGCATATCTTCTACTACAGACATGAGGTTTAACTAAACCGCGACAGAGTCATGGCACCAATTGTTTAGTTCTGTTCACCGTGATCAGAATTCAGGATGGGAAAAATGTGGGTTTCTTCAGGGTCATTGCTGCGGCGTGCGTCCCAGCTTGCTTTTTTGGTTTGAGAATCTATTTAAACTTTATTTAACTTGTTGATTACTGGTAGGTTGTTGATGCACAGCCGGCTCTAGCTGGTCTGTCTGCCCGCTGCTGCGCAGCTCGTGTTTGGGTTACATTGGATTGCTGCCAAGAAGTTTGTGTTTCCTTGCAGAGGTCCAAAGTAAATAGAGTCAGCTCCTCAGACTAACTTTCTATAAGTTTTTATAGTCAATTTCTTCCTTTTATTTTGCTGCTGGTCCATGTTCATTTGCTTCACTTTTTTTTTTTTTTTTTACAGTGGCCACACTTCCACTTCTCATGCTGTCCTCTCCTACGTCTGTGGCGAGTTAACGTCTGCTTTGCCGAAGTCACACAACAACAGATTAGGCGCGTACATTTTGGAGAAAATGTAAGACTTTTAAGTGTGCCTTATGGTTGTGAAAATACGGTAAAAGAAAAGATGTATATTAGTACGTTTTTTTTAGAGAAACGCTGCAACATTGTGATTAAAGACACATCTCAAAATGTTAGTAGTTCCTCTAATATTAAAGGTCAATAAGTATTCACTTTAACTCTGTGGCAATTTGTTTCTATGCAGATGATGCTGTATACTTAGGACATAAGCAGCAGTGAATGAGAGGTGTCAAGGGGTTCCAGTTTGGTGGACTCTGGATTGGGTCTCTCCTTTTTATGTAGTTTGCTTGGCTGCAACCTTCAGCTCTCACTGGAGAGGTTTTCAACCAGGTGTAAAGTAGTTGGGATGAGAATCAGCACCTCCAATTTTCCAAATACTAAAAATCTTAGCCAGAAATTAGTTGTGTGTCCTCTCTTTAAAAAAAAAATCCACAAATTTAGCACATCAAATATCTTTGGGTTTTCTTCAGCAGTGAGGAAAGGATAAAGGAGGAGATGGACAGGTAGATTGGTACAGTATCTGCAGTGATGCAAACTGGATCTGTGTGTTGCAGTTAAAGACCTGAGTCAAAAGGCAAAGGTCACGATTTTCTGGTCAGTTTATGTATCTACCCTCACCTATGGTCTCCAGCTGTAGTTGGTGACCAAAAGAATGAAATCATAAATACATCTATTCATTATCTGTAACACTGATTACACTGAAGGGCCACAAGTAGCCAGAGCCGAGAGGCAGGGTACACCCTGGACAGGTCTCCAATTCATTACAGGGCCAACACAAAGATAAACAACCAGCCTCACACACATTCACTCCTAATACCCAATTAACCAAACATGCATGCATGCATGTGGGAGGATGTCAGAGCACCTGGAAACTTTGCATAGAAAGGCCAACTGTCCAAGCCAGGGATCAAACCAGTGACCTGTTTGCTGTGAGGCTGCAGCGCTAATTACCCTACCACCATGTAACCCATTGCAACCCGTTAGACAGGTGGTCAAAATTAGTTTTTCCCTCAGGGTCTCTGGGCTTTTAGAGATAGGGTGTGAAGCTTGTAAGTCATCTTGGAGGTGCTGAGACTAATGTTGCTGATCCTTCACATTTAGAGGAGCCAGATGAGGTGGCTTGGACATCTTATTAGGATGTTTTCACATCACAGTGGAAAGAGGCAACATGGAAGAAGACCCATACAAGGCACAAGACATGCTGGAGGAACTATGTCTCTAGGCTGGTCTGAGAAAGCATCTGGATTCCCCCAGAAGAGCTGGAAGAAGTGGCAAGAAGAAGAGCGGAGAGTCTAGACCTTTGAATGGATAGGGGGATGGATGAGAATTGAACCATAGTGAATCCAACCATGTTTGACTGTGTCTGGATTTCCCACACATTCAACATATTACATTACCTCATATCCCAGTCGGGCAGCACGCTGCAGCAGCGTCTCTCCAGCATTTTTGTTCACAATAAGTCTGCGCACCTCTGGAGGGATAGGCCGTGTGGAGTGTGTGCTCTGTGGAGATGGAAGCTGACCGTCAGGTGAACTAGATGGGTCTGTTGGAGAGACCTGTGTGTGAATAGGAAGCAAAAAAGACATGTTCAACACCATTAGCGTGTGCTTGAGGATTCATTTTATTACCCATAGAACAATTAAACAGAAGACCAGGCTGCGGCTCTGCTCCTGCATCCATCACTGTCACAGTTTTGGTCTTAAACAAACACCGGCTGACAAACACACACTTTTCTCCCGGCTCAGTCGAAAATAGCGCTGTCACCACCTCTGCTAACACAACTCTGTTTTTGTGTGTTTCCTGTGTGTGCATGAAGCCCGAGGCTGATGACAGAAAGCTCAGGAGGTGGAGGAGGAGGGGGGGATGCTTCATCTAAAAGGAAAACAGGAACAAATTGGGAGTCTCTCATCCATCCAGCTTGCTGCTCTCACTCCTCACGGATATCTTTCATGTGTTTTGCTGCCTCTCAGGATGACTGATTCACACGGTTTTCTTTAACAGTGCTGTTAGGTTCTCAATGTTCCGCACTAATTTTTTACTTTGTTTTGGACTGGTTCCACTGTGTATTTGGACTAGTTTAAACTAAAACTTATTTTTAAAGAAACACTGCCATACACTGTATAGAACAATGGATGAAGCCTCTGTTTCATCACTGCAGGTTTCTGAAAAGCTGAATGTGAGTACATTGGGACGCTCCCATAAGCAGCTATAACTCAAGAGGAAGAGCAGCAGTGTTTCAACTGGAATATTGAGAAATTGATTCCAGGTTTCCCTTTACTGCATGTCAAACTTATCATGGGCAAGACACCGAACCCCAAGTTACCCCTGAAGTGCTGACAGAGCTGTGTGTGAATAGGTGAATGTGAAAATGTGTCAGGAAAAGCACTATATAAATACAAGTCTATTTACCATTCCCCCCATCACATTGGGTCAAATGTGTCGTCATTCCCAGGAAATACAAAAGTGGTGCTGTGAGCATGGATGATTGATATCTCTCAAACTCTGCGCCTATAGCCAACGGAGCAAACCCAGACCTAACCAACTAACTGAGGTAGGAGGGCTAAAACTAAGTCATGCTGTTAGTTGACTAAAAACCGCAGTTGTGTTACACTCTGCTTTCTTCTTGGAGCCGGATATCGGAAACTTGGAAATAAAAAAGACACTCCACAATTGTACAGAATTTCAAAATAATTTACTTCTAAATAAATGACTGTTTAAAATAATTACCCCCTCTCAGTTGTCATGAAGGTAAACTATCATTAAATTTTCTGTGTTGGTGCAAGGTTTAAACCAATGTTCCCTCTAAGCTCCTTGCATGTGCCATTGCACATTGTCAACTAATCAAAGTCTATGTAGTGCATAAAAATAAACATGACCTTATTAATTGATATCGAACATTATACAGAATGCAACCTTATTATTAAACCATTTATATTATTTTCTGTTCTGTTTTGCAATGTTACTTAGTGAGTGACAGGACTTAGGAAATGCATACCATTTGGTTCGGATCAAGGAAGGGGATGAGTGGAAGACGGTGTTTAATACGACTATGGGGCATTTTGAATACCTGGTCATCACTTTTGGTCTTACAAACGCCCCTGCAGTTTTCCAGGCACTAGTCAATGATGTCCTGCATGATATGTTAAACAGTTTTGTTTTTGTGTACCTGGATGACATCCAATTTTCTCAAAGGATCATAATGACCATGTAAGCCATGTTCGCCAGGTCCTTCAGCGGTTGTTGGAGAACAGACTTTTTATAAAGGCAGAGAAATGTGTGTTTCATGCAGAATCATGCAGAATCTGAACCCTTTTCGGGTTATATCTTTGCAAGTGGGCAGATGAAGACGGATCCGGAAAAGGTAAAGGCAGTAGTTGATTGGCCAAAACCCATCTCTGTCAAGCAATTCCAACGCTTCATCGGCTTTGCAAATTTCTACAGACGATTTATTAAGAGCTTTAGCCAAATTGTGGCACCCCTGATCCATCTCACTTCTTCTAAGGTTAGTTTTTTTTGGTCAGAAGAGACCGACTGGGCCTTTCAGAGACTTAAGACAAGCTTCACTTCGGCTCCAGTTCTCCATCAGCCTGATCCTTCCAAACAATTCATAGTTGAGGTTGATGTATCTGAGGTTAGGGTGGGGACAGTACTCTCACAGTGTTCTACCAGACAAGTCAGCTTCATCCCTGTGCTTTTTTTTCTTGCCGCTTATCACCAGCCGAAAGAAACTACGATGTTGGGGATCGGGAATTGTTGGCATTAGAAGAGTGGTGGCACTGGTTGGAGGGGACTAAGCTATCATTTATCGTCTGAACGGATCACAAGAATTTGGAATATATCCACACCGCTAAAAGACTGAACTTTCGCCAGGCTCATTGGGCTTTGTTCTTCGGAGGGTTTAACCTTGTCATTAATTACAGACCTGGTTCCAAGAACACAAAACCAGATCCCCTGTCTCGCCAGTTCAGCTCTCTACCCGGTCGTGACAGCATCGTACCCTCATCCCGTCTGGTTGTTACTGTGACCTGGGAGGTGGAGCAGGCAGTAAAGATTGCCCTACGAGACAATCCTGGTCCAGGTAATGTCCCCCCTCATTGTTTGTTTGTGCCTGACTGTGTTCCTTTCCAGGAAATCAAGTGGGGACACGCTTCACGGGTTGCCTGTCATCCTGGCTGGGCCCGGACTCTTTCTTTTCTCTGGAGGCGTTTTTGGTGGCCTTCTATGGAAAAGGATGTCCGGGAGTACGTCTCGACCTGCACAGTCTGTGCCAGAGGGAAATCCTCCACTCAACCTCCTGCAGGCCTTTTGCGTCCACTTCCAACCCCTAGCAGGCCTTGGTCACACATTGCTTTGGATTTTGTTACTGGACTTCCATCGTCCCAAGGTAATCATCCTCACAATCGTGGATAGATTCTCCAAGGCAGCTCATTTTGTGGCCCTACCCAAGCTGCCAAGTGCCTTGGAGACAGCAGAACTCATTACTGCCGATCTGAACAGAAGCAATTGGAAGAATTTCAATCAGTATTTAGAGCTCATCAGAGCACAGAGACTGCACTTCTTACTAATATTCTTTTCATGTCCTCAGATAAAGGACTCCTGCCAGTTCTTGTCTTGTTAGATTTCAGTACTGCATTTGACACAGGTGATCACAACATTCTTCTACAGAGGCTGAAACATCTTATTTGTATTAAAGAGATCACACTAAGTTGGGTTTAGTCAAATTTATCTAATTTCAGTTTGATAATGTAAATGACGAGTCTTCTTCATACGCCAGAGGGTTCTGTATTTGGACCAACACTATTCATGCTTTCCTTAGTTAATATCAGCAGAAAATATGGTATAAACTTTCATTGCTAGGTAGGTGAATCTCAGATTCACTGATCCATGAAGCCCAATGAAACCAATCAGTCCATTAGATTACAATGCTGTCTTAAAGACATAAACACCTGGATGACTCTGAATGTTCTCCTTTTAAACTCAGACAAGACTGACGTCATTGTCTTTGTGCCTCAAAAACCTAGGACAACATTGTTGTTGTCAACGTGTTTTTGTGCTTATCTGGGGTCGAGTTGCGGGGGCAGCAGCCTATGGAGGAAACCCCAGACTTCTCTCTTTCCAGCTACATCTGCCAGCTCATCGAGAGGGATCCAGAGGTGTATTTCCAGGCCAGCTGGGAGATATAATCTCTCCAGCATGTCCCAGAACACCTAGTAATCATGTCCATATAGGTAATGAACAGTATCACTGATAAAGGGCAGCTTTGGTGGAGTCCAACTCTCACCAGTAATGAATCTGACTTAAAGCCGACAATGCAGACCAAGCTCTAACAGCGGTCATACAGGGGTCCGGTACCCAATACTCCTGGAGCACCCTCCACAGGAGTTCCAGAGGGACACGGTTAAATGCTTTCTCAAAGTCCACGAAAGATATGTAGACACATGTGTTGGGCGAACTCCCATGCCCCTTCCAGGACCCTGAAGAGGGCATAGAGTTGGTCCACTGTTCCACGGCCAGGATAATAATCACACAGCTCCTCCTTAATCTGGGATTTAACTATCTGGAACCACTTCGCCTCCAGGACTGCTGAGTAGACTTTTCAGGGAAGGCTAAGGAGTGTGATACCCCTGTGGTTGGAGCACACTATCTGATCCCTATTTTTGAAGAGGGGGACAAGCCAAAGTTTGTTAGTTCAGGTGCGATTTCCATCCAATGCTGTAGAGGTGCATCAGCCAGGACAGCCCCACAGCATCCAGAGCCTTAAGAAACGCCTGTTGGATCTCATACACCCCTGGGGCCCTGCCACCAAGGAGGCTGTTAACCACCTCAGCAACATCAGCCCTGGAGATGGGAGAGCCCACCCTAGAGTCCCCTAGCTCTGCTTCCTTCTCAGAAAGCATGTTGGTAGTATTGAGGAGGTTTTCAAAGTATTCCTCCCACCTACCCACGACATCCCGAGTTGAGGTCAGCAGCCCCCCAACCTCACTGTTGACAGTGTGGATGGAGCACTGGATCCCACCGGATGGTGGACCAGAATCCCCTCCAAGTCATCTGGAAGTCGTTTTCCATGGCCTCACCAAACTGCCTGAGTTTTTGCCTTGGCAACTGCCAAAGCCGTGTTCTGGTTAGCTTGTCAATACCTGTCAGCTGCTTCTGGAGTCCTACCGGCCAAGAAGGCCCTGTAAGACTCCTTCTTCAGCTTGATGCCATCCCTCACGCGGTGTCCACAAACAAGATCTTTGATTACTGCCACAACAGGTACAGACAACCTTATGGTCACAGCTGTGGCTGACCGCCTCAACAATAGAGGCACAGAACACACAGAATTCCCGCCTCCCTCAGGAGTTGGTTGAAGTTCTACCAGAGGTTGGAGTTGAAACTCTCTCTGACAGGAGACTCAGCCAGATGTTCCCAGCAGATCCTAAAAACACATTTGTGTCTGCTGGGCCTGCCAGACCTAACCGGCATCCTTTCCCACTATCTGAGCCAACTCACCACCAGGTGGTGATCAGTTGACAGTTCTGCCCCTCTCAAGGACATGCAGCTGCAAGGCCAATGATACAACTACAAAGTCGCTCATTGAACTGCGTCCTGGTGCCAAGTGCACATACGGACACTGTTATGAACATAGTGTTTGTTTGTTATGAACAATCTGTGATGAGCACTTCTATGATTGATGGGGGGTTTGGGGGTGGGGGAGGGGTATGGCATATCTCCCAACCACACCCCTCCAGGTCCCACTGTCATTGCCAAAATGAGCATTGAAGTCACGAGAAGGACGAGGGAGTCCTCAGCCAGACCACTTTTCAACACTCCCTCCAAGGACTCCAAGAAGAGTGGGTACTCTGAACTGCTGTTCGGTGCATAAGCACAAACGACGGTCAGGACATACCAAGCCGAGGGGCAATCAGTATGCCCACACCTGCTCGGCACCTCTCATCGGAATCATACTCAGAGAGGCAGAAGTTAAGTCTTTCTTGAGGATACTAGTTCCAGACCTCATGCTATGTGTCAAGGTGAGTTCAAATATGTCTAGCCAGAAGCTCAGGCTCTTTCCCTGCCAGAGAATTGTCATTCCACAGCCGACAAACAGATGCTTGCCCTCATGCCCCTCCCTGGGCCTGGCTTCAGAGGGGAATCTCTGTGACCCATGTCTGGGTAAGGGAAAGTTCTCTTCTTTCCTCATTGTCATGAGGGGTCTTTGAGCCGCACTTAGTCTGGACCCTCCCCTAGACACCTGTTTACCTGGGTGACCCTACCAGGGGCATAAAGCCTCAGACATTATTGTCACTAGGATCTTTGGGACACTCTCACCATGCTAAGGTGTCAGCTTAGGGAAAGGCAAAATTGTCTAGCTTTGGAACACCAATTTAACACTGGTGTTACATCAGTTGCATGTTGCTTGAGCATTATGTTGAAGGTTATTAAACTTCTACAAGGTGTTGTTGTTGTTTCTGTTAGGAGAGATAAGTCATAGTCATCATAGCAATGTTAACAATCGAGCAACTAGAATCGGGCCAGCAACCAGGTTATGGCATTTTTCCTGAACTGGGTTTCGCAACGATGTAATTACATCTGCTTCAATGTGGGTTAATTTTGTAATGGGTAATTTTTGCAACTTTTATGCATTTGGTATTGTAGTTTTTGCAGGTCTCAAATGGTATGGATGATATGAGATCTGGAAGATCACTGAGATCTGACAAACACCTGGTTAAAACGTGTTTAATTTGTTGAGGAAAACGGGCAAACAAAGTTAGAAAAGTGGCACCACCAATGCAAAATAACTAGCCGGACCGGTACACCTCAGCTCCAGCTCTGGGAGAGAGTTTAAGAGTTAATTATTTTGACATCAGGGTTAATTAGTATTTGACAGACACCGGTGGAAGTAAATGACTGCTGCACACTGCAGCCTCATGAGATGCTTATAATCAATTCTCTCGGATGTAGCATTTCTTTGCTCAGCGGTTATGAGGAAGAAAAGAACCAGACACCTGCCAGTTTTTAGAAGAATTCATAAAATTTTACTTTAACATTTCAGCTCAAACTACGTATTTTCTTTGTGCGGCTCTTCATAAACAGGTGGAGAAGGATAAAGCTGCGTCGCCAAGCTACTAACGCTACGGCAACAGTCTTTACCACTCAGCAGCCAGACAGCATGTGCGCACTAATGTGTTTGTGTGTGTGTAATGTGTGTGTGCAGGCGTCTGTCAAACGAAGCCGCTCGCTGCCACGCATCAGCAAACAGGATGTGAGCTTTGCCCGGGAGGTGTGTATGTGTGTATTTGCTAGCGCAGCACACTCAAACGAGGAGAAGGAAGAGGAGGAGGAGGGCCGAGTGAGGAGTGTGTTTCAGTGTGTTTGGTGTGTGTGCGTCCTCACTGCCCTGAGGAAATCTCCGGTGCAGCAGCTGTCAAAACGACACAATCCTCCACCACACACACACACACATACAACCAGTACACCCGGAGAATATTATTCTTCCTCCATAACCTTCAATCACTCCATCCCCTCCTCTTTTCCTCGCTCTCTCCTTCATTTTAATCTGAACTGAATTGAATTACACACACGCAAACGGATGGTAAAACACACACACATATCCCTGCTGAGTTTCCCCTGCGAGCTCCAATCAAGACAATAATTGCAGCATTTATCAGATGTAGAAGACGGAGGACAAACAAAGATAAAGCCGTCCTGTTGTCATGACGATGGACTAGTACCTGTTTTGTCCATATTTGATGGGTTTTGTTGCCTAGATCCTTCTGGTTATCCAAGGATTTTGAACATTTTTATACTTTATTACATTCCTAGACAGGACCTCTAACACTCCTGTAACTGTTAGAGGTTTCCTTGCATGGCATAGGTGACCCACATCAGAATTAATTAGCAGACCAAAGCTTGACATCGACTGTGTCTCAATTCATGGTCTGCATACTTCTAAGTGCGGTACCCTTTGACTTGGTGGCCAGTATGACGTATGCACACGTCGAATCTGCACTTAGAAGTATGCAGACCCTGAATGAAGACACAGTTGATGTCAAACTCTGCACAGGTCTGTACTGAGACAGGTCTGTTAATTAATCACCTGTGCCGTGGCAGGGAAACACTTGCAGGAGTGCGGTTCTCTAGGACTTGTGTTGCGACCCCTGTTCTAAACATTTATTGACCAAGAGAAAACTGTTCAAAAACTGAAATCCTTTTCATTCAGACTGTATACTGTCCACCCGTAACTGATGGAGCAACACAGACTTTTTATGGTTGCTGGAGGTTTGGTTTTTACTTTTGGTGTTAAAACCTGATTATTTTAATAAGAATTTCTTATTCATGTGCCGCACAAGAGGCAGCAGAGAACCCCATGTATGAGGCCACAAGATGTTCTATTTCACTTTTCTCTCTTTGGACAACAGATATATTTGCCTTCACACCACTTCTTTATTCACTGGAAGTGAATCCAGCCCCCAGTTTTTTAGTGGACCAGACCTACCTTCTTAGGTCACATTACTCTAAACAAAGCCTGCTATCCATATGGACTTGAAGCAAATTGTCACGCACTGAACTTGGTTGTATGGTCTTTGACTTGGACTTACATTCATTTCTGGGGAGCACTGACTTGGCTGTTGTTCCACATTAGTTTCACATTAGTCTTGGCAGTATCTTGAATATACAGACCAAAGCTGGTCTGGTACTGCTCAAGGTTTAATCAGAAATCCATCACAATTCTCTGGATTTTGTAGTCTGGACTTGCAGAAGTTCCAAACCATAATCCTTTGGAATGGTTTTGAGCATTGTCTTTGTGTGAACTCATTCACACAAATTTGGTGTTCTGAATCAGTTGTTGGTATTCTGAATCAGACTTGCCGACATCTCATAGTTCTTTTTCTAACTTCGCTCGGTGTTTCACTATGGGAATCGCCTCGGCTGACCAACTACGGAAGCTCAAATGACACCACGTCTGTCTGTGACAGACAGGTTGAGCAGTGCTCAGGGCTCCGCCACTCTTATATGTACGGCCAACCAACCAACCCCTACTCATTCTCGCTTTCTTACCGTGCAGAAACTACAGCAAAGCTCCCTCAGCGTGGTCAGGCTAACTTGGTTAGCTGTTTAACTGTTCCCAGGCATCCCGTCAAGGAGTACGTCATCGAACGCAGTTCCCGGACCTAATCTGAACCGTGTTGAGCACTTTACAGAAGTGAGTTACACGTTTGGAGTCTGCGACAGCGTAATAACCAACTGTGTCCAACTGTTTTTAACGGTCTACCAACACCCGTGTGACGCAGTCTAACACATCGAGGTGAGCCTGCCTTTTTGGGCTATCATTAAGTTGTTAGCTAGTCTGATTCAGCTAACGTGACACAACGAGCTGACTCAGACATTCAACTATAAGCGCAGAATTTAGCGCTAGTGCCATCTTACAGACTAACGTGTTTTTATGAGCCTGTTTTTGACAATATTCCTGCTATGGCTGCAGCTGCCACCCTCACCAAAGGGTTGGAACCGACAGTTAAGGAGGCTGCATCCCGCCAGTGTCCCGCATCAGGCGGGGCTTCCATCTCTGGCAGGGACCCTCATCCCATGTGCATAGCCTGCATGGGCGTTGAGCACGCTCAAACTTCGCTCGCTAACCCGCAGGAATGCTTGCACTGCTTTTTCATGCCCGAAAAGATCCTGGAAAGGAGGCTCAGAGTGGCAGTAGCGAACAACAAGTACCCCTCTCTGGCTGGGACCACAGGTATGGCTCCAGACAACATTCATGTGCAGCGAGCCATCACAAGCTGGGTGGACATAGGGGAGGAGGAGTCTGGATAACTCTGAAGTTGGTGATCACTGATCTAAGATGCCTTTGCAAATGTTGGACTGAAACATTTTAACAAAAAATGTACTATGTAGAATGCACCAGGAGATGAAGGCATGTTACTCAACTGATGGTAAAGGTCCTAATAATACCTTGGTAGCTTTTACCCAAAACATATTTGAAAAACAGTTTTTCCAGTTGCAGACTTGGATTCGTGTGTTAAATATACATTTGTCATGCTGGCAAAGGAAATCCCAATTCTACTGGTAATGTTGAAGAAATTAGCAGTAACCTTCTTCTTTACCATTGGGTGTGACACAATTTCAGAAGTTTTTTTCAGGATCTACACTTGTTTTGTAACCACTTCCATATGAAGATTACCTGTTATAGAGACTAATTAATAAAATAAAACTAATGAGCTTTATCTATTAGTAGTTACTCTGCTCAACTTGACTCAATCAACTCAACTCTACTTGACTCTACTGGTTTTTTTTTTATTATAATTCAGGACCCTCCGATGTGAGAGGTTCCAAATACGCGCTGCAGTCAGAGATAGTATGAAGCTGTCGCTGTGATCTGCAGAGAGTACTGGTGTCAGTTTTAAATTTGTGACTCGATCAGAGATATTATGAAGCTGCCAACAATCAGAACTGCATAAGCACGTCCGTGTTGGTTCTGAAGCTGCTGCCTGGATTGCTATTAATACCAAAACTATGGGCTGATCACTACTCTTGCCTGTAGTCAAGGTTTGAGCCCAAGTCTTTCTGGTTGGAACCTCAAGAAAGCAGGCACCGCAAAGTATCTAGTTTGCAATATCTATAGTAGAAATACCCTGAAGCCTGGTAGACCGAGAAAAGTTGGGGAGATTAGGTACCAATGAAAAAGGCCTATAAGCATGGTGTCAAGATGTCCCAACTGTAGAAGTAGGATTACTGTTACTATGATGCTTAGTTGTCCCATGGGGCTTTGCATGATGTATGTTATGGAGACTACAGGTGTATGAAAAAAGAATGTGCTATATAGTTGAAAAGGTTGTTCAACGAAAGAAAGAAAGAAAGAAAGAAAGAAAGAAAGAAAGAAAGAAAGAAAGAAGGAAAGAAAGAAAGAAAGAAAGAAAG
>JBAMHX010000027.1:570543-584872 GCA_037177515.1 Pseudomugil tenellus | reverse complement strand
ATTGGGGGCATTAATTGAATAAACATCATATGAATTGCTAGGCAACGGAGGTTTGGAGCACATCTGTGATGCTCGAAATTTCGTGTCTCATTTCAAACAGAAAGGGCACTTTGGAGTGCACAGACTATGTAGAATACTTCATAGCCAACATAGTCTGTGTACTTCGAAGTGTGAAGACCCTGAATTAAGACACAGCCATAGTGGACAACACAGCTTCTTCTTCTTTGTTCCTTTAACTGAGCTGTACTGCACAACACCGCTTCCAGAGTTTCAGGTCATACTTCTTCATTTCCTATGTCTGGCTATGAACCTGCGAGCTAGTTAAAGATGATCAAATTGATTTTTATCCATGAAAATATATACAAATGTACCCTGCCTGTGCGCCCACCTTAATACAATGACTCTACATGAGGGGCCACAGAAAGTGCAGCTCAGAAGACCCCCAATGGATCGCTGAAAGCTCCCTCTGGAGCCAAACTTGAAGGAGGAGCAGAGAGTTGAGCACTGTGCATGGTGCAACACTGGGCCTGCTGTGATTATTTTAGGACCAAATGAGGCATCCCTGCTGCTCATTGACAGAGTAAAGCTTGTCACATACTTCCTGATACTTTTTTCTTCTACTTGAGGTCGCAAGAACAAGAAAAAAATCTTTCTTGGTACAGTCAATTCATACTTCATTATTGTGGGTGGGGCTCTATGTTTTTATAGACACCTTGACGAGTGACGTCACGATTACGTGCTTATTGACATTGTTTTAGAATGGCGGCAAAAAGACACATCCGCTGCTGCCATCGCATATATTAACTACAGTGTAGTGTCATCTATATTTAGTTTTTTAGAGTTTGTAAACAAAGATTATGCCGAGTTCGTGTAGTGCAGTAGGGTGCACAAACAGAACAATATGAACGTGTCGTCTTTACACTAAACATGTTTATGAGCGTGAATACAAGCAGATGTAATCCTGCAGGGAAATGAGTTAATCTACTATTAACTTGAGATTTTACTCACCGTTTTTTAACATTTTAAAGGGTGAGTGTATTTCATAGAGTGTCCTGCACAAATGATTCATTCTTATATTCCAGCCTTTTATGTGTTGTCAGCTGTTGATTGAATTAAAATATATATTTTATAAAAGTTCTAATTAAGCAGCTGGCTAATGAGCAATGGACAAAATAACCTATCAACAGGTGCCGCAGTCCAAGAGCTACAGAAATCATTGTCTCGATATATTGAGGAATATAACGTATATTATTTTATATTTGTTTTGTTTTTTTCGTTTTATTTACATATTTCAATTGAACCAGATTCAGAAAAAAATGTATTTATTATATTTATTAGTTTCAACGTATTGTACTGATTGATGATATTTCTTCTTTCTTGAGAGTATGAATGTATTTCAGGACAACTGTGTATCTGTATTACACAATATACTAACCGGGATTGGAACGCTCGGCTGCTCCTCATCCTCACGAAGTGCAGTTACAAGACGAGATCTTCTAGCTGCTTCGCTACCCCTGCTATGCCTGAGCCTCTACATATCCTTTGTTTTCCTCTTCCTATCGCTCAATCATATAATATGTGAGTCTGCATGTCATTAAATACGATTTCTCTCAATAACATTAGCTATTAGCAGGAGATGCTAATTATTAGCAGAAGCTAATAGCTTTTAGTTTTTAGCAGTAGTGAATAGGGCTGCACGGTGGCGAGGTGGTTACCACTGTAGCCTCACAGCAAGCAGGTTGCCGGTTCGATCCTCGGCTCGGACGGTGGCCTATCAATATGTAGTTTGCATGTTCTCCCTGTGTTAGCGTGGGTTCTCACCGGGTTCTCCGGCTTCCTGCCACAGTCCAAAGACATGCACCTTGATGATAGGCTGGTTGGGGACTCTAAATTGACCTCAGGTGTGAGTGCATTGGCTCCAGCCACCCAGCGACCCTGTTCGGGAATAAGCGGTAGAAAATGGATGGATGGATGGCAGTAGTGAATAGCTATTAGCAGTAGATAATCGCTAACGTCTATGTTGCGTGTAAGATGCAAATACATGGAAAGCATGCTCGATCGGCATCAATAACAAAACAGAATTATGTATCGTTCTGTACTTCATCACCTGGGACTTGAGCAAGATGTTTACGTTTTTACATTCCTGACTCTCTGCGACTTCTGTAGTCAGTTAAATGGCAACGCGCCAGAGAACACTACTGGGTTGCTTGTAATAAATTAGCGCACCACTAGATGGGGTAAACCTCACACAATCTTACACACTGTCCCTTTAAGATAAACTGTCCAACCTGCACCAGCTGAAGCAATTACTCATGTTTTGTCACATTACACACACACACACCTCAAACATATGACCAATCACACAACACTGCTCGTAGCCCCACAAGCAAAAAGTCTTGCTGGCTGATATGACAAGAATAAGCCGCAAAATGTTCTCAACCACATCATCAAGAACAAAACACATCGTTTGGTTCTCAGGGCCTCGAGAACAAGACCAAAGTTCTTGGTTCTTGCGGAGGAGGTAACAGGCTAAAAGTATGATTCGAGCTTTCACCTAAGTCTACAACAAAACAAAAAAGTTGCTAGAGTTGTCTTTTTATTTGCCGTCACTAATTATAGAGACAAAATAACAAAGTTAACAGTATTCAGGTCTATTTGTGGTTGTTGCCTAGATTTGCCTCTAGGAAGCGGTTAGAGGTGCACATGTCCAAATAATACTAAAACAGCAAAGCGAAATATGGTAAAGTATCTCGATAGCTGTTTTCGTCCATCTATGTTTGTTTTATTGTTTGGAGCCAAAATAAAAATCTAAATGTGATTTACTGCACAGCTTCTTCTGGGGAAGTTTAGAACTTTTGAAAGTGTCATGAGGTGGTGGATACCAGTTTTCTGATAAAAATTGAGTGATTAGCTAGAAAATAAGTTTTATCAATTATTTGTCTGGTACATAAAAATCTTAAGTTTTTACTACTTGATGCATTGAAACTCTTTCGAATCTCTGACGCAGAGGGATTCAAGTCATGTGGCTTCACTCCTGAATGTCGGTGGCACATTTAATCATATCGGCATGTTAACCTGTGAATGACAAGATCAAAACCTTGTCACGCAACAAACGAGCCAATGTCCTTCAGTTATGGATGAGCCAGATAACAACAGAGGGAGAGAGAAAGAGAGAAACAAAGAACCTGAAGCAGCTTGGAAAAGATGGTGGGGGATGGGAGGACGGAAACACTCACACAGAAAACACACCGAGCCAGAGGTTGTTTCTGCGAGCCGGCGGGGAGTCACGCCTCCTCCATCTGCTGAATTATTTATCAGCCTCAACACACACACACACAGCTCCATTATGGTTTTAATCCTGTTTGCAGAGAATGAGTGTGTTGCTGTTCAACATCCCTGAGTGTGAGTGTGGACTCAACAGAAATCTATCATTTACTGGAAGCTGTCTTTAGCACACACACACTTGTGTTAAGTGTGTGTCCCTGAGGGCGTGTCGCTGTTAAAAAGCTCCTCATTTCATGTCTAATCGTCAAATTGCCGCAGTTATTGTTTTTTCAAGCGTGACATCATCATCACAGAGAATTATGACCACGCCCCCTGACACTCAGCTTGTGCATTCAGGTGTGACTGAGAGGCAGCTGCACTTCTGATGTCATCATGTCGGTTAAAAAACAAAAGCCAGAAAACCATTGGTCTCCATGAAAGCAAAGCCCTTTTCAGACATAGTAACCGGGTAATGTCTGGACATTTACCACCCGCACGTTACCCAGACATGCCTATTCAGACATGCAACTCCATTACCCAGAAATTACTCGCTATAGTGCGTTCAGACATAGGCGGTAAATGTCCGTGTAAGACTGTCATTCCTGGAAACTGGATATGATGTATCATTGTGTGACAGTGACAACAATGACAACAACAAAACATTTTAGATCAGAGTATAATTTACCTGTTGAGAACGTCTCATTTACTGTTGCGTCAAGACGTCTTTGAGTGTCGATGTGTGGTTCTACGCTAGCGTCGCCATCTATTATAGTCGCTGACCTTGTGGTGTTTCCACTTCATAGTTTTAAGCTTGTTAACCACTTGCTGTTTGGTTTTATTTATCTGGTGCTCATCCAACTTGGCTTGATGTGGTCATAAACAACAAAATCCCGCACTGTTCCCTGCACACATTTTCTTATACTTTCATCAGCCTTTGCTGCCAGGAGTTCTTTGACTTCTTGTCTTACCAGTTTCTTACTATTTTCTTATCTTTCGGTTTATCACGTTAGGTTTTAGTGTTCTGTGTTTACGTTTAGTAGGAAATGATGTCATTGCTTTGTGCGGTAGCATCCCCCCCCCCCCACCCCACAGGTTAATATCCGCACATTAACCTCCATGTCTGAACAGGATTAGTCTACCCGGTAATTAAGCGGACATTGTACTAGTTCTTCAATCAGGTAAAGTCTGTGTAGATCTACCTGCTTATAGTCCGCACTGTACCTTTCAGACATGTGGGAAGAAAAGTCAATATCTGCGTAATGTCTGGGTAACAGTGCAAGTCTGAAAGGGGCTTAAGTGAACTGGGCTGTGTCAAGCCACCAGTGAGGGAAGTCTAGCTACACTGCTACTGGTTGCAAATCAGCAGAAGTTGTGCTAAAAGGAAATAAACCTGAGAAAAATCTGATTTATGCTGTTTAGACCAGATTAGGTATGCACATTCACACAGAAAAGTGACGCAGCCTCATTTTTAGACATGTTTGAGGCGAAGGTGTTGCATGTTGCCATGTCTTGCACCAACCTTTTTTAGGAATTTATATACCAGGATAAAGTTTTCCTGGGTGATGCTGCTTGTTGGGACTTGTTGTCATCCAGCGTCTTATAATTTCCTTTCTTTAACTTACATTTTGTGCAAGACTGCAACTTCCTGTTGCCAGAGGAGCTTCTAAAAAGTCATTGGCAAAGGAGTGGACAGTTTTTGTTAGACCTGGTAAGGACCGATGATGTTTTATCCTCTGATACATGAAACTCTTTCCTTTACTGCATGATTGCACCTTGTAAAGTAGATTAAAATGAATTCCTTCGGCTGATCCTGCGAGGAGGTTACAGCCGACATGAATGTTGGTTTCATCAGGAATAATTTAACTTCCTCTGAAATGAAGAGTGAAGCAGCAACTCCTGCATAACAGCACGTCTGGATTTAATTGGATTTATTTGGTTTGAGTTAAAGTGAATTTGACTGTTGAGACATCCTGAAGGGAACATGTGGAAACTGTGAACGCCGCTCTGAACAGCCTTCAACAAACAGAGGAAGAGGAGGAGGAGGCTGCTAACACATTCCCTGTGCATTACTGCGAGTGTGACAGCTCCATCTGGGAGATGTTAGACGGCTATTAGCACGCCACGAGGCCGCAATGGGTCCACACACACACACAGGAACACACACACACAGCGGCGGTGTTATTCCAGGCGTGTGCTCCGGCAATCACAGAGAGAGGAAGAGAGATGAAAGGGGGAGGAGGAGAAGGAGGAGGAGAGGTGGAGGACTGATGGCAGCAGCGGCAGAGCTGATCTACAGCCGCGCACAGCTCAGCCTTCAGAGAAAAGAGCTTTAAAAAGTCTGCTTCACAACACGCTCACGGGTTTGTTCATGAACGTGTCACGCAGCACAAATGTGGCGTTTAAGTCAACGTGAGCGGCTGGAGATCCACTTACGTTTGATTTATGGTAGAATTTCGGGGCCTAAGTGGTATCAGAAGGATGTTAACAGAGAGAGTTAAAATTCTGAGACGGTAAAATCTACATAAAAACATAAAGCTCATCAACACATATTTTATTCTCAGTATAAGATAAACAACAGATGATGAACCAGAGACATCTCATTCGATGGAAAATATGCGCTTATTGTCGATCTGATTACAGCAACACATCTGTAAACAGCTGGAACAGCAGCATCAAAAGGCTGTAAAAGTACCATCTGGAGGAACAGTTGAATCTTAGTCAGATTAATTAGCAACAGGTCAGTAACATGACTGCATATCAAGGAGCAGTTCACAGATGCAGTCTACCAAATAAAAGAGTTTTACCAATCTGAAACAAATTTGATCTAAAAAATATGGAACAATTATAATTATGAAGAGGATCCCATCATGAGTATTGATCCATTGCAGCTGACATCACACACACGCTTCGCGGCACACCAACTGTATCCACCACTATACCAAGTTCCTGCATCGGTATCTAGTGCAAGGTACACTTAAACCTTCAAGATGGTAGATCTTGAGGAACAGAGATGGTGACCACTGACATAATGTACATTAAGGTTAGATTTGGTTTAAGTATTGGTCATTTCTGAAGAGAATAATTTAGATTTAGGATAAATTAAGGTTAGAAATAGGTTAGGTCAGGGCTAAAATTAGGATAGGCTTCTGTCAAAATAAGCCTATATTTTGAATAGTTTCATATTGTATTCCAGTTAGATTCAATTAAGATTTAGGTCTGACAAAGGTTAGATTACAGTTAGATTTATGGGCAGAGTACAGCTAGGCCCTGCCCTTTTATTTACATAGGAATATAAAATAGGAATCCAGTTTTCTGTATTAATACATTGGAGCTGACGTCACAGACACGCTAAGCTGTACTCCAACTACATCTGGCGTCATATTGAGAACCTGCACCAGTATCCGGTGCTACAGCAACTCATTCAGGTTGTTAGAAATGCTGTCCATATGCTGTGCAGTTGTGTGACAACAACAGATGAGACCCTGATATTCATTCTGTGATTACCAAATAAATAAGGACATCATCAGAAATGGCTGTTAGCCGAAGGTCAATTGGACGCTGACTCAAAGTAGCCGTGTGCGGTTTACATTTTTTATTATGTGAGTTTCAGTGCAAGTATGGAGCTAGATTTTATCTATTCAATCATTTACTTAACCACTTCCTCCAATTCAGGGTCGTGGGTACCTGGAGGATATCCCAGCAATCATTGGGCGAGACGCGACCCTGACAGTTTGCCACTCTATCATAGGGCAACACAGAGAGACGAACAAGTAGACAAACAGCCAGGCACACACGCATTCACGCCTAAGGACAATTTAGGATGATCAATCAAGCTGACATGCATGTCTTTGGATGGTGGGAGGAAGCCAGAGTATCCAAAGAGAACCCACTCTAGCATGGGTAGAACATTCAAACTCCAAACAGAAAGGTCACCACCCGAGCTGAGGTTCGAACCAGCAACCTTCATGCTATGAGGCTGCAGTGCTAACCACCGCCCGACCATGCAGCCCTAACCGGGTTTTATGTATTGTACAAATCTTTTTAACTGATCAGAGTGAAAGAGTGAATTTGATGAAACACCTTGGTTAACAATCGCATATGAAGGTCTTGTTGCAGAGGTAGCAGTTGTTGCTTATCTTTGGTATCGGTCAAAAGCAACAAAAAGTCCTGTCATTGAGAATGCCATATTTTCAGGTTGATAACCCAGTCAGCCATGAAATAGCGATAAGCATCAGTGCTTTTAAAAATGATCAGACTTTCTCCTGTGAATAAATACAGATATCAGGTATGTATCAGGTAGATGTAAATGTGGAAGCAAAAATAAGCTTGTCAGTAGACAAGAGAGGGAGCATCCAGCTCCGTTACTCTAGTGAACAGTTTAAAGGCCTGCACACACATCCTGCATCCATCACAACATGTTAGCTTCACAACAAGAGTCCAGCCCCTGAACTGACCTGTCTCCAGTGCAGACCTTTCTGCAATACAAAACATCTGGAGCATCATGGGAGAAGAAATACAGCAACAAGGTCCAGCATGGCTAAGGAGCTAAAAATTGTCCATTAGACAAGGATGGGACAACAGTCCTCCAAAAACTCCAGCTAATGATGTTGAAAGAAGAGGGGATGCTGATAATGGTAAAAATCCCTCAGTCCCAAAGTTTTAAAAGTCTGTGTCTTTCATCAAATTTAAAATGACCTAATATTTTCCATGAAAGGGCAAAACATCACAGTCCACTCGTGGGGATTAAAACTTCTACACACTGTCCCAACTTTTTTTAATAAATAGTCAGTAAATCTGTTGGTCTCACCTTGCAGGCTGTCTCTATTCAGAAATGTGGGCTCACGTCGCCCTCCATTGATCTCTGACCTCTTCCTAACAGGCGGGACGTCCATTCTGAGCTTCCTGTCCATTTCTGCTGACCACTGGCCAGAGGGTAGCCATTGGTTTAGCTCTCCTGGGAGCCGGGGCTTGTTGAGTCGAAGACCATTTAACTCGATGCAGACCTTCAGCTTCTTTACGTCATCCAGATTTGAGTCTGTTCAGAGTAGATTATTAAAACATATAATACAAGTCTATAAATGAAATACATTAAGCACATGTTCTTTAAAAACAATAAAAAGATTGTTATTAAAAGAATTTTGAAAAAAAACAACTTAATTTTTTGTTTTTGAAAAAAATTAAAAGCATGAAATTAAATGATCTTTTGTTAACATTCACAGTATTGTATAAGAAGTGATGTGTTATCAAAGCAGCAGCATCATAAACAGTCAATTTACACTGATTTTATTTGATCTAAATAATTTAATACTACTGACTATAGTGAAAAAAGAAAGATAATATGTTACACTTGCTTTGGGTACTGTACGTAAAAGTTGCTTGTCATCTGCATAGAGCAGCAATAATTGAACATAAGGGCACTCAATATGAGGCCATGGTAAACACCAAGTTAAGTTGGAGCAATTTGCACACAGCAGCATCAAACAGACCAATATAAATAGACTGCTATAATAAAATAGAGAGAGGCTCAGTGTGGAGCCTTGTGGAAAAAGTTAAAGTGGAGAAGTTTACATAGAACAGCAAAGTAGTAAATTGAAGTGAATAAACTGAATTGATCCAATGATGAAGACTTTCTTACCACTAGTGAGCTTGGGTTTCTTGCTAAGATTTTTGGTCCCATCCTCATCTTCCTTTTCATCATCCCTGTCCTCTTCTCTCCCCCTCTTTTGTCGGCTGTTGATGATGCTGCTCTGATGGAACGGCTCCAGGCTGAAGATTCGCTGTCTGTTTATTGACACACTGGGATTTGACACAAGAATGGAGGGGTTTCCCTGAAAAAGACCTCTGGCTGTTGGTAAAAATCTCTGTGGTTGTTGTTCTGGCTGTGAGACAAAATGTATATTCTGGTTTTTCTTCAGCTGAACGCTTCCTCCTGCTTCCTCGTCTTCCCTCTTCTCCTCAGGTGAGGCATCATTCTTATCTTTGACGACAGGTGGGTTGTCGGAGTGGTGGTAAAGTGGTACACATCGAAGAGAAGGGGAACCTATTAGGGAAAAAAAACAATCTATTTTATTCAAAATTAAGCACAGTTGGTTAGATGTAAATTAAAAGACAAGTCCTAGCTGTAATCTAGCTTTAATCTGTCCCTAAATCGAACTGTAATCTAACCTTTGTCCAACCTAAATCTAAATTTAATCTAACTGGAATCCAGTATAAAACTATTCATAATATAGGCTAATTTTGACTGAAAATCTATCTTAAATTTAGCCATGATCTAACCTAATTACATCTGCTAAGGAAGTTATTATTTTGGGAAAGTTTGTTTTGTTTGTCTGTGAGCAAGATAACTCAAAATGTTGTAGACCGATTTAAATGAAATTATCAAGAAACTCTGAAATTGGACAGGGAACAAAGGATTCAATCTTCGAGGTGATCAGGATCACTGTCTGGAACCAGGACTACATTAAACGATTTTTTAACATTGTGAGAAAGGGACATATAGTCGCAATAAGATGGGGAACTGTCAGGCTGCCAGAGGTTAGTTATCTGAGTGCTTTTCTTGTTTTAACTTTAATCCAGCCTAAATCAAAATTGATCTATTCTTAATATAACCAAAATTTAAACCGAATCTAACCTTAATATATCCTATATCAGTGGTCACCAACTCCGGTCCTCAAGATCTACCATCTTGCATCTTTTTAACATAATCCAACCTAAATAAAACCATAATCTCACCTAATATAATCTGAACTTTCTTCTCTAGTAATTATTAAAAGATGCTTTTCTCCAATGCGACCTACATTTGATACATGGGGTTCAGTGTCTTGCCCAAAGACACTTCAGCATGTAGTCAACATGTAGTCAGGGATTTTATATATTTACATAACACTCTTTTTTATGTCTAAGATTTCTTTTTTCTTTTTTTTAAAGATTTTTTTTAGCTCATTTACCCTTTACTGTACACTGTCCTAACCACTACTCTCTGTCATTCTCTCTATCTCTCTCGCTCTCTGCTGATCACCTGACTTGGAGTGTCCTGCTGTTTCAGGCCACATTAGGCGCCATGGCAACAGGCCATTAAAAGCAATCATCTTTGGAAATGTCCACGTGTGTGCCGCTGACTGCTTCTTATAGTTAAAATAAAAACTACCCAGAGTAGTGACTGCCAATGTGTTTCTGTGAAAGTGAACCTGTTGATAAATTCATTTTTAGATGCTGTTTCTTTCATTAATGTCCTCATTTAAAAATGAACAAATGATCTGCTGAGCTCAGCAGAATCTATATTATTCTCAATTTTTCTTGCAAGCACAATGAAATCTGTAAATGGAAGACTTCTACACAATTAGATTTGATTGAGATAATTCTAAGTTTTACATGGGTTTACAGAGTTGCATAAGTTCATCTAAGGAGTAGGTATACTATGGGATCAGTACTGTGCCATTTTAACTTGTTTTCATAAGGATGAATGAGCTGGTTTTAGGCAATACATCCATGATAGTGGATCAAAGAATTCTTTGCCTCTTTACATTTTTCTACCTCCCATTAGTTAAGTAAATGCACCACTTAAAAAAGAACAAAATTAAAGTTTGGCATCAAGCTTCTGATTCTGTCACTCTGAATACGTTTCTAAATTGGATATCCAACCTAGAACCTACAGGTAGATGATGGGGATATAAGACAAATAGTACATCATGTTGAGATAGGCAATTATAAGGTAGACAGGGAGACAGGAAGTGTGCGGCTTTAACAGACCACCCACACTAGATAAATATGTTTGTTATAAGGTTTCTTTGGGAGTTCAGGCGAGGAGGTAAAGTTGGACAGCTGAATCACAGGTTGAGGAGGAGCAGTGTGGTTTTTCTCCTGGTTGTGGAACAACTGACCGGCTCCAGTGGACCACCCCCTTTTAGGATGGGGAGGATCATCGGAGTTCCTCTAACACAGTGGTTCTCAAACTTATTACAGTGAGTACCATCTGAGAAAAAAGTAAGCTCTTGAAGTACCACGACCATGACGACCTAAATACACAGAAGTAAATATATAAAGCTACAACATAGAAAGGAAGCATGTTAACTACTTATAAGGATTCATTACTGGGAGAACTTATGTGCATGAACGTGGCTAAGGAACAGGTCAATATTAAAATAAAAACAAAGAGAAGAAAACACTTATTTAACATATTTTTGGTATTGTAAACATTTTTGTACCATTTTGATTATATTTGAAAACTAATACCCTCCAGAGCCTAAAAGGGTTTTTGGAAGTAATCCTCACCTGGTATTGTTTGTTTATTATAGCACATAAAATAGTCATTTTGTAACTCATTCATAATATCCATTTTATTATTGGGTCAAAAAATCTTTGGACTCATAAAGAGAAAGAAAACATGAATGGAAAAAATAAATTTTATCATCTCTGTATTGAAAAACCACTGCAAACTATAATAAACATTTTTTTGGACATTTTGAAAGTGTTTACAAATGTCTTAGTGATAATAGGGTAAACTCTAACTATTATATATAGATATATATGTATAAAAACTGTAAAAATAACCACTCATCTTACTGCACTTGATGCCTTCTATAGGCCGTTTCTATTGACTTTGCCAAAGATGGCAAAAAACCCCAAACATGTTTGTAGTCCTTTCCAAGACACAAAGTAGTAAGGAGTGGGACATCTTTTTCCATTTAATGTAGATCTTTGATACACCACGTGATGATATAAAGAGTCCAATTGGACGTGTAACAACATGTAACAGAGCAAGACGATCTGATAGGACATTTATTAGCCAATCAGAGGACGCTCTTCCATCAGCAAGCCAGCTTTGGAATAACAAAATCTCTAGTCTTTTCCACACAAAAAAGTAAGTAATATTTGTGTGAATCCTGTCAAGCACTTCTTTTAAACCATTTAAAAAGAACTTTTAAACCGTTCCAGAGATATTGCTGTTTAAAGAGCGCTAAGTCGAGGATCTCGCAAAATATGATTTCCCTTCAAGTACCACCAGAGGGAGCTCGAGTACCACCAGTGGTACGAGGTTTGAGAACCTCTGCTGTAACAAATCTACATGTGCTTTGTAGACTTGGAGAAAGCATTTCATACTCTTGCTGGAGTGTCCTATGGGATGAAGTACCAGGCCTCCTTGTACAGTCCCATATGATCAGTATCAGCACTTGATCCATGTTGTCATCAATAAATTGTATTGATATCCTGGGAGGATTGGACTCTACCAAAGCTGCTCCTTTTTCACCAATTCAGTTTTTAACTTTTCAGCACAAAACTTTAGGATCAACTAGAACATGGGTGTCAAAGTCAAATGGACGGAGGGCCAAATAAAACATTTTGTTACAAGTCGAGGGCCGGTCAAAATTTGACCTACTGATCACCTAACAAATATATTACAATTAGATTAATAAAGCAATATTTTCTCATGACTCTGTCAGTAATTTTTAATTTTCAACATTAAATGAACAAAATGATATTATTCAAGGCACCATCAGCTATATTTTCTCATTTAGGAAAAGCGGGCTTAATTTAAGCAACTTCAAAGAAATAAATAATATCAGCAATTTTCTGCCATTCACTCCACTGATAAAAAATATATATATTGCATTGAAATACAATAAAAGAAAGTACAAAAATCTATGAACCAGAAACAAGACTTTTTTCAAGGGAAAGTCATATGTGCAGTGAAAACAAAATATTGTTTAACTTTTAAATTTGAACAGAGTAAAACTCTAAATATGTTATTGCATAGTAATGTTCACTTTTTTGAGGGTGATGATACTTGGTGGTTTCTCAGCTTTTGTACAAGCTCATAAATGTTCGGGGTCAGGCTCTAGCAAGATTTGAGGCCTCGTTTTAATTCCTCCACCTTCTGTAGCCTTTGTTCCATGTCCATATTCTCGTTTTTGTCTGCGTGTTTTGTTTTATGATGCCGTCTCAGATTATAGTCTTTCATCACCGCCACACTTTCCCCACACAGAAGGCACACGGGTTTTCCAGCGACATCTGTGACCATGTACCAAGACTCCCACCTAGTTTGAAACCCCCGTTTCTCAGAGTCCACCTTCTGTTTTCCCATTGTTGATGGATAGGCTTTTTGCTGTTATGCTAATGACCGCAAATAAATAAGGAAATGATGCCGCCTCCTGCTCAGTGCGTCACCGTTGCATTGTGGGAAATGTAGTTTTGGTGCGTACATAATATAATATAGCCAGCAGCCCGCAGGCCGGATCTAATAATAAATTAATATCATCACGGGGGCCAAATAAAACCCACTCACGGGCCTGATTTGGCCTGCGGGCCTCGGCCTTGACATATGTGAGCTAGAGTGTTGATTGAGTCCAGTTTGGTGGACTTGATATAGTTCTATTATTCTAAAAGTAGAGCCATCATCTTAATGACTAAAAAAGGACCATATCATCTTATTGTAATAGTTACATTTTAAAAACGTGAAACACATCATATTTTAATGTGATACTTTACTGTAAAACATGAAGCACAACACGTTTTTAGGTGATAGTATATTGTAAAAAAGCAAAACCTATAAGTCTACATAATAATATGATGTTTTGTAGTGAAACTGTGGAAAAACTGTATTTATTTATGAATGTTAAAAACTGTGCTGCAGTAGATCAGAGAAATGTCTAAACGCGATTAAATTGTACTTCAAAGAAGAGACTGAGATGGTGATAGTTACTTCAAACACCTCACTGCAATTACATCAATGTAGGCTGCAAGCTACAATTACATTTTCCTTGAAACAAGCTGTCCTCCATGCACAGGGACCATTGGCAATTGCAACACCAAAAGAAATACGACATAAATATTTGTTAGCCTCACCAAGGACTGGTGTAGTGTCACCAGTGGGGTTGGAGCGCATATGGAGCGTCTCCATATGCGCCGTTTAAAAATTTTACATTACAATAGACGGTACTTTTCACTGCCGTCTATCAGCTTATTAAAATCTGATGACGTAGTGTGTTAGCGCAATGCTGTTGTAGCAGCGCCGTTTACCCTGTAATCAGGTGACGAGATGGATGATTGACTGACATATATATATATA
>JBAMHX010000027.1:541802-564361 GCA_037177515.1 Pseudomugil tenellus | reverse complement strand
TAGGGACAGGTGAACCCAATTACCGAAATCAACCCCAGGTGAAACTAATAAACAAATACGTGAAGCTGAACAGAAAGGGCAAAACAGGAAGAACTACAAAATAAAACAAGAAACAAGGAAGTCAATAAAACAAAACCATAACAAACTGAAATAAATAAAGAATTCAGATTGTCAAGAGGAACTATGTATATACGTATATACATCCTCTTGACAGAATACATTTCCTCAACATGACACAACAGACAGATCACCATTCTGCCCACCTTTATGCTGGTAGAAGTAAAAAAGGAAAAAATAACTTTTTACATAATTAAACTTTTCTATATTTACAGTCATTTGTTACTGTTTAGCTACTACTCTGTCACAACCAACTAAAATTTAGCTCACTTCTGTATCAAATACATCTTCTTTGCTTGATTTCACCCTCAAAGGACCATTATTTTTCTTCTTTTCAGATACATATTGAACTTTCTGCTCACGTATGGGTTGACCGATAATATCAGGGCAATACTGACATTTTCTTTTTTTAATGGTATAATCATCAGCTAATGAACAGCTGCGTTTGCGTTCCTGGCATGATTTACAGACAGATGTCTATAAGTAGCTGTGTACTGTTATTCACGTGTGGACCATTGCTTCTGCTCCCTCTATAAGCGCTGGAAGCTTGCTGCATCAGCTTCAAAACAAAAGTATATTTTTATTCATAACAGTTTCTTTAACTATTTAACATAGCTGAAATGTTTCCATACACTTAGAAACTGGCCACATAATGGAGTAGGGGTTAAGACTAAAGCCTTAGAAGGTTGCTGGTTTTAGCCTCGACTAGGGGGAGGTTTGAACATTCACCTTTCTGTGTGAAGTGTTCTCCCCATGTATGTAAGGGTTCTCTCCGGGTACTCCAGCTTCCTTCCACCCACAAGGCATGCATGTTAGGTTAATTGCTACTGTTAACTGATCACTTATCAAATGTAAGTTGTTTTGGATAGAAACTGTAGAATAAAACAAAGCTGGAAACACAAAGCTTCTGTGGAAAACAGGAAAATCGAAGGCTGCAGCATAACTATACAGAGTCAATGTCTACATAGCTAACACACATCTTTCACATTAAGTAATGCTGATGTGGACAATTCCGTTCCAAGATGTTCCTTGGGGTTTCATGCAAAAACCACCTGGCAGGAGTATAGATGCGTATCCTGTATGTCGAAATGATTTTACACAACAGCTGAGCTGCCAGTAGCGGGGGGTGGGGGTGGGTAGGTGCTGCTGGTGTTCTAAAGCCGTGTCCAGTGCTGCAGCAGGATAACAGATGTGCTAGTCTGGTCGGGGACTTCTAAGTAATCTTTTTCGTCTCATATTAATAGTGTAAATTGTCTTGACAGTATAAATAGTCTTGCTGTTGCACGTGAATGTTGCACAGCAGCGTACACGTGACTGACATGACATTGGTGGGAGAGGAAGCGATAATATCCCCTGCATAAACTGCAGAACTGAATTAAAGTTAATCAAAGTGATCATTTCTCTGTGAAGTGCAAAGCCAGAAGCCTTGTTTGAATATCTGATTTAGAAAATAATAGGTCATTAAACTGAGGTGAGGATATTAAATATAGTAGAGGGAGGAGAGATACCAGGAGAGGCTGAAAATCCTGGTAATTCCAGTTAAACATATGCACCAAATCCATATGATGCACTCATATTTGGGTGATATAAACATAAGATGGTTTAGGCCTTAAACTGACCTGTGTCTTTTAATTTTATTTTTTTTTTAAATTGGATGAGCAGAAGTCAAATCCTGACTGGACACACTTCCGCGAGTTACACTCCAGTAAAGGCTCCATGTGACATGCAGTTTGGTAATGAACATGGACTGTAGTTTTTATTTCTATTTATATCAATATTTATTTATTAAAGAAATAAAATAAATACTTTAATGAAGAGCAAGTCTTTTTTTAATGCATTTGAATGTATGTTTGATCAAATTCAACAAAGATTAAGCTGTAAAATGCAGTATGCAATACTTTTCTACCTCATCTTTCTTAATCTTTCTACTGTTTGTTCAATTTCGTTTTAAAATCAGGCCCTGTTTACACGACAACAGAAATGAAAAACATTCTTTCAGATGTCTATATCTCAGTCTATATTCTACTGTCTATATCGTTTAGATGTAAACTGAGTTTTGGAGGTTAGAAAACGCAAAAATCGCAAAACGCCTTCGAGTGGAAATCCTAACAATTCTTCACCCTGTCTAAATGTCTAAACTGTTGACAATGCAAAATTGCATTGCCGTCACATAAAGATGATGTCATAATCACGAGCCAGTTCAAGAAAACAATAACACAACAATGGCAAAACTTCAACGCTAGCAGCAGTAAATGTGGAAAGGAGTCATGTCAGCAATTGACTACATTCATCACACAGAGTCATTATTCTTGCTGGCGCACTTCGCCATGTTGTTTTGATTTGTTGCGCTTGTCTAAAGAGGAAATAGAGAAGTAGAAGTGAAGGCATTTAGTTTTGGTGGTGCTGCCACCTACACACTTATGGAGACCCCTATTATTCATAATTAAATAAATAAAAACAACATTAAATAAATAAATACAACATTTTGAAATAAATATACGACAATGAAATCGTGAAATAAGGCCACTTTGTGTTTTTGTTTCATAATAACCTTTTCCACAATGGTGTATTTAATTCATACTGCCATTTTCCAAAGAGGTGTATTTATTTCACAATGCCCTTTTTCACAATGGTGTATTTATTTCATGATGACTTGCTCTGTCAATCAAAGCCGATAAGGCTTTGATTGGCTGCTCATTTACTAAGGCATGAGCAGCTGCACTTGCTGTATCGATTGAAACATCCAGATTAAATAACTAGCGCTGAATAGTCCGGAAGCCTGTATTACAAAGCGTGATTAACTCAGCCCAAACTTTTCTCCGTTCTCTGGATTGACTCAGCCAAACATCGAGGAACTGGGATAAGTTATACAACGAAGCTGGTAATCAACTCACTAACTTAACCCAGACTTTCCACTGAAGATGGATGCATGTTCACATACAAGAGGTGGCACTCGGAGATTCTGACTTACAGTCTGTGGTTCTGACCTAACACAAACATGGACAAATCCAGAGTAGCGTATTTTACCATGGATCAGCAGACCATCATTCTAAAAAAAATAGAGGAATTAAAAATATAATTCGGGCAAAAACAACACTCTGCAGCTAAAGCAGAAAATAGCGACTCCGTTAATGCGGAAGTTCATCAAATCATCTGATATTAATTAATAGGACCGTATAAACTGTCAGATCACTGTATTACCCAGTTCCTTAATGTTTGTCTGAATCAATCTCGAGAATGGAATGGAATCCCACTGCGTAGTAGTACAGGCATCTGCTTCGGAGCAGGTTAGTCGTTGAGCTGTTTCTACAGTGATACAGCTCGATCAAAGTAAGCCAGCTGCGTAAAGACTAGCCTTAAGTATTTCCTGAAGTTAGCCCAATAAGCGAAAATCCAGCAGGCCTCTGGTGCTCAGTTTCTCTCAAAATGTTGTAAACAGTAACAAATTGCCACGCTCTATTTGATCTGCTAAAAAACCAACAGCTGAAGAAACTCTGCAGAAACTCCTCATCTCTGTCTGCATGGTGTATCAAGAAAAACAAATCAATGGACAAGCCACTAACCAAACCCCCCAACTTTGATTGGTTGAAAAGACATTTCTTTATTTATTTAATTATGAATAATACAGTTCTCCATACACACTGGACATACATACTATCATGGGAAATTGGAAGTTTTGTGCACTTTTGTGTTTCCGTCCGCACACAGATTTTCCCAACCAAAACAGTCAGCGTCAGCCTTAAAATATCCACATAGGTCAGTGTCTACACACTTTGGCTTCTCCTGATTAGACATTACCACCAATTTAGGATCTCTGATTGGTTGAAAGTTGGATATAAAGTAGCTTCATCATCATTTCCAGCTAAGAACAGATGTCTCTTTGCAACATATTAGTGATGGGAATGATTTAAATAATGGAAATGTGATAAATGATGGTCTTATCATGGATCATTGTGGATTTATCATACAGTCTCTGAATAAACACTACATGTTGTGGAAGGATTGTAAATCTTGTTGACAGGATATAAATGCCAGGAAAACTTCTCTAGATCACTGAAGGATCTGATATCCATCACAATTTACCCCAGAGAGTTTCACACTATCATTTCAGAGTAACTGATGATATATAAGAGAGAGCCATTTAGTGGAGTTAAAAATTTAAATTCCACAAAAAACTGAGTCACTATAACATGAAAATGATACTAAACCCAACAAATATGCACAAAATTCTTCCTCAATAGGCCATTGCTAGAAGAATTATGACATTTACAGGCCAATAAAACTACCACTAAAACTGTTCAGAGATCTCAAAATAGTGCACTCTCAAGATAGTAAAAAATATACAGTTTGTAAAATCCTTTTTTGTCTTTTACAGATATGTAGGAAGGTCAAAGCCACATCTGCTCTGGTATGATTTCATTTAAACACCATAAAAATTCAGAATTAGATGTTTGCAAAATAGATCCAGTTCTGAGGACTGACGGCATAAAAATTAAACAGTTTAGCACTTTGTTCATACAGACAAAGAGCAAATGTTTCTGGGAACATCATTCCAATTACTTGGAAGGGGTGGTTCAGGGGTGAATGGATCACGCTTTTGGCTAAGAGTACATTTAGAATCTCTTCATGTGTGTAAATTTGTACATCCATTTCAAGAGTTGTCCAATGTCACTGCCCATATACTCTCCTGCATGTTTTACATGGGCATGGTTGTTAGATGTTGTCCAGAGGTAAAAGGGACATCTGACATCAGATTCAACAGCAAGCATGGTAATGCTGGAGGAAGATTTGATGATAATGATATAATGGAAGGTAATGGAAGACATAATGGAGGAAGATATGACATTTTCTGAAAGAGACATAAAAAGAGGTAGCAGAGTAGACAGCTGTGGTCTGTGCTGCCATTAAATACATAACAGATTTTTATTCTTCTTTGTTCCTTTCACTGGTTCTGCCTGAGCTACAAGTTCCAACACTGCCCATAATGTCTGTAGGTACTGGTCCATTTGCTGTTTTTGGCTATCGGCAAGACAGAAGGGTTTGTCCTGTCCTCTGTGAAGAAGGACAAAGGACTCCTAAGATCATACTATGAACAATTTACTATAAAGGATAGAAAGGACACCATAAAACAGCAGAAAGTTCTAGAAGAAAACATCACATCATTTGGAAACAAGCTGAATATGAACATGGGATTAACCCTTATAAGCCAGACTAGATATATATATACAGTTTCTGAGACATTTTGATTGTATGGTAAAAAACTTTGTTCAACGTCTTGTTGAACACAATCAGAAACCTGTTTTCTGTCCCATTACACATACCTGGAAGCAACAGTTTACACTATTCAATTCAATTCAGCTTTATTTGTATAGCGCCATTTCACGACAATGTCATCTCAAGGCACTTCATAGAGATCAGCCAATTCATAAAACTAGCCTATTTAAGGGCTGGTTAGAGTTACTGTTACTTTTTTTTTTGTTCTAGTGTTCTAAAGGGCCAAATAACGACCTCATTAAAAAATACCTTTCTTACCATTTTTTCCATGGATTGAGCTTTAACAGGATAGACATAACCATATGCCTAAAAGCAACTCCAAGTCCACAATGGACAACCTGAACAAGAGCAAGCTGATTGTTTGTTTATTAAGAGCCATAGTAAAACTCCAAAAGACAAGTCCATGGAAGACAATGCAACAATCTGAGTTAGAAGCAGCAAGTACATTTTCAATGAAAAAAAATATCCCACAAGGTCAAAAAGGCTGTCTGACCTTGATTGTGCAATAGCTGTTTATCCTGACATATATAAAAAATTTTCCACATGAAATCCAGAATAAAGCAAAATGTGGCTAAAAAACTCCAGCACAAAGTCGCCTTTAATTTTTCCATTGGTTAAGAATCATAATAGAACCAAAAAGTTTTTGCTAATGAACCTCAAGCTGCATTCAATCTCCATGAAAACATATTGTTAGTTCATAACATGGAAGACAAGAACTCTCTGGTCACTATGATGCATTGTCCGAAACAAAGTTAGATTTTATTACAGGAGGTAAACCTGGTTTAGAATGCATCCTGATTGTTTACAACTCAGACATTAAAATGGGATTAGACCACAGTGATGTCTGTTTTTTACCAGTGACTGAATTCAGCTGCCTCAACAGTAGGCTGACTTTCAAAGTCAGAAAACAAAACCAAACAAGCTGCAGGGATATAATGACCACACACCAGACCACCAGATAAAATTAGATTTGCATTCTCTGTCTTACTGAGTGATGACGGAGAAAGCAGTAAAATGTCTTACCTGGAGGGCTTTCTGCTGGCTGCTCAGCTTGCTGGCATCTGCATATAGTTCAGTGGTTATACATTTAAAGCGGTCGACCATATAGCCGGATGAGTTGGCAACGCGCTTGGTGAGACTGGAGTTACGGTTCTTGGTGTCATTAGGGCCTTCATCAACATCTACATGAGGATCCAAGTGATCTTGGATACCAAAATCCTTCCTGCTCTCTTCACAGGTGGTAGTGGTGTCACTGGAAGGAAGGTCTTTTTTAATACCCAAAGATAAGTTTCCATGGACCTTGGTAAAGCATTTGTTGGTAGGTGAAAGGTTTTGGGATGTTGGGGCCCGAATAAAGTTGAATCCATGTGTAGAAACTCCGAGATTACCACTTGCACATGATGTCTGACTCTTTAAGAGGGTGCTTCCAGAATTGACACTACTAAAGTTGCTCTGTTCGTATACAGGATCTATGAGGTTGGTGCGTGTCTGAACAGCACTGAGGTTTTCAGCATTAATAAATTGGGGGTTGATATTTCTACAGCTTGAGGACACAGGATTTACAATTCCATGTTCTGGACAACTGAAAACTCTGGGTTCACAACTTGGCGATTTGTAATCTCTGCAACAAGGTCCCACAATGTTTCTGTTGAGATTTGGATTGTTTACATCTACATTACATCTGGGTCCACTGGGGTTAACGCTGACAAAAAGTGATGGCTTTGAGTTTGCGAATCCCCCAGAGGGAACTCTAGAATCAGAATGCTGGTCTGTCTGGAACTGATAACTGAATTCTCTACAAGCTTGTTCCTTAATGCTGTTTTTTGGGATTTCTAAAGGGCCGCTATCCCCATTAGCTGGAAATTTAGGGTTAGTGACTGCACACTGGACTCCTAGGCTGCTGGTGGAAAACTCATTAGAACTACTTTCACAGCCAGCAGCAACCACTGAATTCCCATTGTTGGAAAGGGTTTGCTGAATATGAGTATTTGTATTTCCAGTAACCTCTCCTTTCATCTCAGTTGGAGTGCTTATTTCACCGCAAGCAACGCCCATTATCGAACTCTCGGAACATCCAGTTGGTTTAACTTTACAATTTCTAGAAAACTGCCATGGACAAGTTCTGGCACACCGCATTGACTGCTCTTCTGTAACAGTTGAGAAAGGACTTAGCGGCTGCTCTTCTTCAGAGGCTTCCTGGCCAGTTGAAGGAGGTGATGAAGAGTTGTGTGGTATGAGGCTCGAATGGAGGGTTTTTGGAGCCAATAGTCCTCTGTCCTGGATGAAGTTACCTTCACTACTGCTATGCTTGGGGGAAATTATTTTCTTGATACATATGGAGTTGGAAGAAAAATCATCTGTCTCATCATGCACCAGGTCAATGCAAACTATATCATCTCTGGTAGAGTAGCGACTTTTATCTAAAGCCTTTAAGGCTTTTTTCACGAATTTATCTTTATTGTTATCACATATGTTGGTGTTATCTGCATCTATGTTTTCTTGGTTTCTAGACAATTCTGCATTCCAGATTTTGTCAATGGTAATAGACCTGTTTTCAAATTGCTCCCTGCTGTTAAGACCTGGGTAAGTCAACATGGAAGTAGAGGCCATTTCCTGGGTGCTCTGATGTGGCTGCACTCCATATGGGAGGATGGGTTTTGGTGCAATATGAGATGGGTAAAACCTGTTGCTGCCAAGTAATAGTGGATGGGGGTATACAGGTGCTTTACCTTGTATCGATATTCCCTGGACTGACATATTCTCTGCAACTGAGTATGGAATGTAGCGGCTAGTGTAACCCAAACTAGGAGGGAGGTAAGAGTCCCCATAAATTTGTCTATGGGTGTTTTTGTTTTCTTTGTGAGTTTGTTGCTGCTCTGAAAGACTAGACTGGTCTTCATGAGCCTCGGGGTGAGCATGTGGTGTGTTTTGTTTTTCAGAGCAAGGTTCCTCTTTGCTGCTTGGAGAATTTTTTTCTGACTCAGTTGGATGAACTTGTGAACATCCAGCTTTAGGATTTGGGGATAGAGATTTTGCAAAAGGCTGTCTTCCTGAGGTAGGACTGGGAATATTGGTTAAGTCGGCTGTTGTAGACCCGGGTGAGCCAGAGAGCTGCTGTGTATTATGAGCACTATCTACACTGTTTTTGCTTAAAGTTTGAGGGCCACTGGGACCAGGGTCAACACCTGTAGACGATGCAGTGCAGTTCATTTTTTGATCAAGAGTCTTAACTGATGTACTAACATGTGGGGGCCGACCTTCTTTGAGGTGCTGATCCTGATTGGCTACAAGCCTATATGGAGATGGTGGCAAATATGCCATCTTGGTCAGTGCTTCTACTTTAGAGGGAAATCCATTCAAAAGTTCGTCAAACTCTTTGGAAGACAAATCCAAAGCGTTTTCTCCTTGGTGTTTGGCAGTCTTTTGAGATACAGCTTTGTCCATTGACATTTTTGCAAGTGCAATATATTTTTCTGGTTTACTGCTGTCTGAACTGGCATCTTTGGTTTTTTTGCCAACGGAATTTGTAGAAGGACTGTGCTGAGGGCTCAAGCAGAAGGGATGAGATACTGAAAACGAGGTTGAGGATAAGGAGTTGCTCCGAAAAAGCGACTTCTGGGGGTCTGCAGTGGAGTTTTTGAGGGTTTGGGTAAGGGGACATGGAGGTTGGGAAACTGAAGTAGAATCTAATGTAGCAGAGCTAGCTGATGGGTTGTTGTGTCCACCACTTCTTTTGCTAAGAGTATGTTTGGTAGAACTGGTCTGACTGGATTTTACTCCATTGCCATTGCTATGCTGTCGCTCAGTATGGTGGCCAACTTGAACAAGGGGCTTCTGGTGGATCTGCGAACTGCTGGTGAAGGCAGATGGTTCTTGATGCAACTGTGGAGCAAGTCCCTGCAAAGCCTTGTCCTGACAGTGGGGCAAGGGTGAAAGGACAGCAGAGGCTGGAGAAGCTGTAGACATTCTAATATGAGGGCCCAGTGAGGAGGTGATATGGGCTGGGACATACGGAGGCATGTAGAAGAGTCTTTCCTCACCAGAAGTGCTGCCTGCAGTGGTACACAGAGACTGATAGGCCAGCTGTTGTTGGATGAAGGGTGACGGCTGGGAGAGGAAAGAGGCCTTATAAGCCATGTCCAGGAAAGGGTACATTGAAACATCCATGTAAGGGCTAATCCAAGGCAATCTCAAAAAGTTACCAGCTCCATTCAAGCCCAGTTCTGACTGCTTGTCAATGGGTACGACTCGACGGTCCAGTCCCATACCATCACTTTCTGGATTAGGGACAAGCAGAGGCTTCTGCAGCCCTGGAAGTGGGCTTTTATAAAGTCCAACATATCCACTGACAGATTTCTGAACATCCACTAAGGTTGCATCAGGCTTGTACAGAAGCTCATACCCAAGCGGGAGGGAGGTACCTGGCTCTTGGGGCTTTTGTCCAGAAAGAGGATGGATGCCAGGGTAGAATATCCCTCCATGGGGGCGGGGGTTTTCCCCCACCAAAGTGTTGCGGTCAATGTTAAGGGCAGCTAGTGGGTTCATCATGTGAGAGGCACTGGCATCCACCTGTAAAATAGAGAGTTAAAATTAGTCCTGAATTAATTTTAAAATGTAGCATTGCAATTATCCCTCAGTTGTTCTAATTCATTGCAAGGTCACAGGGGGATGGAGCAAGGATTCTGAACACCTTTTTATGGTGATACATCTGTCAGAGCTCAGTCACACATGATCTTTGTCAGAGTGAAAAACAGCAGACAGAAACAGCCTGTAGGAGGCATCAGCTGCCATTACATGAGTGCCTTTCTCACAATGTTAAATAATCTGTCAAATCCTTCCTGGATCCAGAGGGTGATCCAGATCACCTCCAAAATTTAATCACTTGTTCATCTTCCCGTTCTGGCTTTTTCCTTAAAATTTCATTCAAATCCGTCCATAACTTTTTGAGTTATGTTGTACACAGACAAACAAACAAGACATATAAACACGACTATTACATAACCTCCTTGGCTGAGGTAATTAAATCAGTCCATCGTCACTATGTTATCTATGCATATGCAAAAGATTAAAAAAATGCAAATTGAATATTGTTCAGGTAATTACGTTAACACAACAGTTCTGCGGCAGACATGGTGCAGATTGGGGCAAAACCAAAGTATCTGTGACACTGCGTTCAGGGATACAATAATAGTTTATTTAGCTGTTTAAAAACAAATTATTTAAATTATCAATTTATTTATCTAATAAACTGGTTTTAGGAGTTGCTAGACATGTTTTTGGAGTCTGCTTTTGTTTGTTAAAAATTCCACCATCTTTCGAGATGATGCTTTTGGGTTAAGATATATGTGCTGTGTTTACTACCAACAAGTGGTCAGAAGCTGTATTGTAAATGTGCTTCTCATGGATGCAGGTCTTCCTGGATAGAAGCTGTAATGTATATAAATCTGTCTTTTCTGTCCTCTCTGACCCCAGCAAGTCAAGGCTTACCTGAGCCGGGTTCTGCCGGAGGTTTTACCTCCTTGTTACAAGCGAGTTTTCCTTCCCACCGTCGCCCCATGCTTGCTCAGGATGGGAGATTGCATCGAAACTTGATCAAAGTCAAGTTTTGATACAATCTAGCTGGTTCCCTATGTAAGGCTAGTTTTCGAATTGGCCATCTCTGTGAAGCGCCTTGAGATGACATTGTTGTGAAATGGCGGTATAGAAATAAAGTTGAATTGAATTGGATGGTAGTATTGTTTCTTGCACCTAGTTGATAGCTGTCCCACAGCCTTGAATGCCCACAGGAACAAAAAGTGAAGGCCTGGCTGGCCTCAGCCCGAAAGAATTACATGCTGTCACTTGATCACCACCTTGTGATGAGTTGGCTTACAGGGCGGGAAGGATGCCAGTAAGGCTTGACAAGCCCAACCATGTTGTGATGGTCTGTTGGGAATGTCTGGCTGACTTCCATGTTGAGGTGATCAGCCAGAGCAGTGGTCATAAGGTTGTTGATGCCTGTCATGGTTGTAATTGCCAAACCAACAGGTGGACACCAGCAGTGAGGGATGTTGTCGGAACAAAGGAGTTCTACCAGGGCTTTTAGGTTTATGGGACCCTGGAGGCAGTTGACGGGTATTGAAAGGCTAAGCAAAATTAGGCTTCTTTGGTCACCTAGGAAAAAACTCAGCATTGGAAGAGTTTGTTAAGGCAATGGAGTACAATTTGTGATTGGCTTGGAGAAGATTCTTCCATTTGGCAACTAGGGAGGGGGAAACAGTGCTCCTTTAACTTTGTGTACACTGATGATGAGGGAAGTACCTTGAAAACATCCTCAATCCTACTAACACGATGGGTTGAACGTGGGAAAAAAGTTTTGAACTGTTTAAAACTTTACACCGCGGACAACCACGGCCGGCACCACATTATGATCTGTGTTCCAGGAGTGTTTAAAACTTGGGATGCAAAGTTTAGCGGTCTTCCAAGTACATAATAACATCTACAACAAGAGTGATATTCGAATGATCACTGCCTAATCACTTCTGTACCACTTATGATTTGCGGCATATGAATACCATAATTTTCCGAGACCTCGGCACTTGCAGTCTAGATGTCAAGGATGTGGTTGCTCCACCCCCAACATATCCTTGCTGAGAGAAGAAAAGAAAGGAGGAGGGTGGTACAGAGCATTTGGGTGCATGACTGGATTGGGAGGAGACCTCATCAATTATGTCACACTGCCGATTACGTATTGAGCATATGAAATTAAAATAAGGATATGATTTAGACCAGGGTGTCAAACTAAATATTAACAGAGGGCCAAAATGAAAAACTGTAACTAAGTCGCGGGCCAAACAAAATGTTTTTGAACAATTTCAACCTCATGTTTTCTCTTCTTTCAACATATGAATTATGTCTAATTTTACTTTTTCCTTATTAAAATAAATGTTTGATAACAGTTTTGCTTCAAGTCTTTCCAAAAGGAGTATTAACAAATGAAAAATAACATATTAAAGAAATAATTTCTCTGTAGCTTTTAAGCTCCTTTTAATTTTTTAGTAAACAAGCCAACAAGTAAAAAAACCAAAAACTTCCTTGAATGTCCAATCTTTCTACCATAAACAGTCCAAAGGTAACCAAAAATTACGAATCCAAGTTGAGCTTGCTACGATCATTTACTCTGAAGCACCTGGGTCTAAACCACTTGGCATCTCTTCTTTACTAATTACATGGAGAAAGGCCATTTTTAGATGAATTATTTTTAAAGAATCGAATAAATATTAAAACCAATAAAATGTTCTGCATCTGGCTAAACATTTAGCACCACTTGATCAGCTTTAGCTTTAAAACGTGAATTAATATGGTCTTCATTATGTAGTTAATCAACTAATCAATAAGGCTTACAATATACAGTCCTACATTTTAAAGTTCTACATTAAAAATAATTTAGGCTAAACGACATTCTTGCAGTGCAAAAGTGATCATAGCCTATGTAATGATCAGGTTTTTTCTCTTACTTGCAGATATAAGTTGGATGGTTGGATTTAAAATGAATTGTAATGCATAGAGACGCACAATAGTTTATCTGTCCCTGCGAGACGACGTGTTTTTTTTTGTCTCTTCAAGAGGACATGGTGCATGCAAGACTCTGGAGTGAGCAGATTTTAAGAGATGATGATGAATAGCGCTTCAGCCATTTTCGACTCCTCCATGCTGTGCATCAAGAGGAACCACACTGCTGTGCCAGTCCCTCTACAAGTGCTGAAAATTGGCATCTTGCAAAGGGTACTGGCTGACAGTCTGGGCTTCTTCAGTGCACAGAGGAACTATACGCACCACATCCAGACACGCTGTGGTGGAGCGGGCCATCAGCCTGATGAAGGGGCTCAGGACTGAATGAAGGTGCTCGTAGTAAGATGAATCCCGTGTGGTGTTGTTTATCCTCATCAAAGAGAAGAGTTGTTTGCAGAGACACATGCTGACGAACACACCCTTACACACTCATTTTTTTTGCACAGCTTGTGCAAAGACTGTGTATCGGCAAGAAACTCTGGGAACTGGGCAGCACAGCACAACTTGGCTCTAAAAGCCTTCACTGCACTGTAGCGACATGTCTGCTATGACTTGCCCCCGTCCCAGAAGCTGACGATTTAGCGCATCGAGACGTCTCACAATGTCATCCCTAAGCTCTGTTGTGTCTTTGCTTTCTATAAACAAACATATTTATTCAAGCAGCTTAAAACATCTCTTCAGTAGGCTAGTTTTCCTCAGATAAGCCATTGGATCTCTTTGTGATAAGGCACTTCTCTGTATTCTGAAACCAACTTTTCAAAAAAGGGGGTTTTGTAACGGGTTTATTACATGTGAGGTGACAGGGTGCAGATGCTAATGACAGTAAACAGAGCAGTAAAGTTTTGAACAGTTCAAAAAATGTTTAAAGTCTGTTGCTGTTTTGTTTTTTTCCCGCACGCTGCCACGTCTAAAATTCGACTGTAGCTTGTCCTAAACTCAACATCATTGCGAACAACATCCGTCTGCTTCATGGGAGACAACTTTTGGCTTGAGTAAGACGTAAAGTCCTGTGTGACTGGGGCCTTAGTTCGCATTGGTTCTGAACCAGTAGTGCAATTGCTTTAGTAGAAAATGGTTAAATTTTTGTGAGAAACTAAAGTAATGCAGGCTGGCATTACAGTGACAGTTACTTATTCGAAAAACCAAATTCAAATGAAAGAATATTATTTATTGCCTGCGGCCTCAAAACATTCATGTTTGAGGATTAAATCAAAGAAACTGAGATGCGATCTACTGACTTCCCTCGCTAGGTTATTAGGCTTATGACTCATTGAGACAAATTATTAGGAAAGAAACATACAAATCTGTATTATATAAAGGGTTACGGTGAATCGGACTGTCTGTAAAAGTACACATTGAGATGGCTGTTGTTAATGGTGCTGCATAAATGCATGCAGCTGAGCTGAATTTAAATAAATTTCCTTGGTATGTTTGTCTGGTTTCCTGAGCTTTTGATTTCATACAACTTGCGCACATTTTTGGACTATTTTTTTTCACAAAGTAACTTCCAAATAGAAAAAAACTGTCATCTTTCAGGACAAACAGTAATCAAATAAAGAAGCACATTTAGTGTTTTTAGAGAATCTAAACCAACTACATAATTTCTATCAAAAAATTATTTCTTTCATGATATCTTCTTTTCTTGGTTTTCCTGGATGACACTTGGAGGAGCTGCTCCTCCAGTTTCCATCAATCCATCCATTTTCTACCGCTTTTTCCCGAACGGGGTCCAGGGTGTGGGCTGGAGCCAATCCCAGCTGACAATGGGCGAGGTGCGTGGTACACCCTGGACAGGTCGCGAGTCTATCACAGGGCCAACATACACAGACAAACAACCACACACGCTCACACTCACTCCTATGGGCACTTTACAGTCCCCAATCAGCCTATCCCCAAGGTGCATGCCTTTGGACTGTGGGAAAAAGCCGGAGTACCTGGTGAGAACCCACACTAACACGGGGAGAACATGCAAACTCCACACAGATAGGCCACCACCTAAGCCGGGGATTGAACCGGCAGTCTGCTTCCTGTGAGGCCACAGTGCTAACCACCTCGCCACCGTGTAGCCCCTCCTCCAGTTTCCATTAACAAATAATAAATGAAATAATAAATAACAGAAAACAGAGGAGGAAATGGAGAGGAAGAAAGTATGAGTGACCACAGAAAATGAGAGAAAGAGGAAAAGAGAGGGAGACAAAATTAGGTAAGAAATAAACAGACTGAGTGAGATACAAAGGGCGAGGAAGCTATAGAGCGAGCATTTGGAGAACGGTATTGAAGTAAAAGAGCATCCTAATTGAATTTCCTGTCACACGGCGTTGTGAAGCGTCTCCGATTGGTTATCAGCCGCAGGGCTATTAGGAAATTATCCAGACAGCTGGGAGGCCGCCTGAGATGAGAAGGAGGAAGACGAGACCTTCATCAATATTTTTAAGGCAGCATGAAGAGAAAATAAGAGACTAAAATGAAAAAAATAGACTGAGAGTCAGTAAATGAATATCCTTATTAAGGAAACTGGAAAATAGTTATTTGCTTGTTTTTTTATTTGCTTTTTTTCATATCAAACAAACACAATGAACTGCGAAAAACAGCCAGCAAAAAGCAGATATCAAACTTCACATATTCTGTGACACGACTGCAGCTGGAAATTAAGGGATATAATAATAACTGCGATCATATATTCCTCTGTTCATGTGACACCAGGAAGCATCTAATCCAGCTGTCTGACTGAAAATCACAAAAAATAACTCAGTTATCTGAAATAACTGTCAGGAAATGTAAAATATTGAGATGTGACATTTTTCATGATTTACAGTTCTGTCCAACAGAACCAGTTTAATTTCTTTCTATTTTTTTTCAGGAAAACAGGAAACAGCTGCAGCAGTTTCCTGGAACATGTTCAAACATATATTATACAGTTTATTGGGCAGAAGGAGAGTTTGTCTGATTCTAAGGAGCTGAAATGTGAATATTTGGTCAGTTAGTTTTCTACACAGTCTGAACACTTTAGTATTCCATCATATCTGTCAGTGGAAACTGTGAAGGTCAGTGCTCTGGTTCATTTCAGACCTGTTGAGGTCAGTATCCTACAAAGAATCCATCCTTCATTAGACCTGTTGCCCCTGATTTTCAGTCCACCCCTTGTGTCATGTAGCATGCCTCAACCTTCTCTCCTTGTTTCCAAGGAGACCATAGTTTTCCGCTACATGACCGAACAGCCACAGCAAAATAAAAGCCGCCCTGCCTTTAGAATTGCATGTTTTGCTTAGATAGCAAAAATATAAACTATATTGTAGGAATGGATTAATCTGAATATAAAGTCATGAAATTTGTCTGAGGAAATGTGACACTGCTCTGCAAATATTTTATTTTGAAAAACCAACACTGAAAAAAGAGATTTTGAAAAAACAATAACTAGAGTCTCCACATCCTGTTTGGTTGTCCTGTGGCTTGCTTCAAAGTACCAGGCTGTGTTCCAATCCATGCACTGCACGCTTGGCCTCTGCAGTCTGTGCACTTCGAAGTGGACACTCCACTTGAAATGAGACAGCCAGGGTAAGAGCATCACAGATGAACTACATATGTTGTTTATCCAATTAATGATCCCAAATCTTTACAAAAACACAAAGATGTATTTAAAAAATCAAAGAAAATTCCCTCAGTACTTTGGATTGCATTTATTTTTTATTTACGTGTGTTTAAACTAAAACATTGTAAGTGAAAATAATCCTGGTTAGATGCATGTGATAAAATTCATTTGTAGTCATGATACACAGTGCTGCTGTCATCCCAGCTTGTGGGCCGGAACAAATATGTGCTTGTATGCATAGAAGAATGTCCTCTCCAGCCCTTGACTGATGCTAATTATTTTTTATCTGGAACGCAATGACTTCTGGGTGATGCAGACCGCGAAGAACACATAGCATGAACATTTCGTTTTCAGCTAATTCGGCCCAAAACGAAATGCGCAGTTGAAGTGTGGACCATAAGTACACTTTGATATGGGACAGTACTTCACGCGCCAATATGATGTCAGCGCACTTCGAACTCGCACTTCAAAGCGTGCAGTGTATGAATTGGAACACAGCCCTACTGAAGCAGTTTTTGAGATATAAAATAAAATATACTTTAGCTTTCAGAGGAATAAGGAATGTCTGTTTCTTTTTGCATTGAACAATTAAGCAGACTATTTTATATTTATTAAGAAACTACAGCATTGAGGGTTGTGCATGAGACACCTGTATCGTTAAATGTCACATGTGTTGCATACTTTTTTGTGCTTTTGCATAATCTCATTTAGGTGTTTAAGAAAATGATCTCTTTTACCTCCCATTAGCAAAACAACAAAAAAATGGAAGCCACAACTTTTTGCTTCATGTTTTTCCATGTTAACAATGTCTCCCTCAAATGTCCAATCAATCACAAGACAAGAAATTTGTTGTCAAGGTTGCAAATATTTTCCCTGACCAGATGGAGTTCTTTATACACCAGAGTATGTAGCTGTGATTTCATTACAGTTTGTTGTAAAATAAAAGGCATATTTGTAAAGTTTTGACAAACAGCAAATGCGAAGTGCAGGTGTTTCCATTGAACAGTGTTAAGCGCATAAGTTGAAGTTATCTAGCTGATGAGATTTTACAAGAATTGAGGCTTAGGCAATGTAGCCACTGTAAAAGAAATTCATGTATTAGCTTAATTATCTTGCTCCTAATTAATGTCTAGCTAAAAGGTCCGACCATAAGGCTCCTAAACTGATGTCATTCTGACCTTAGTAAACCATCTGCTAAGACCTTGGTCTTGTCGCAGAAGCAAGGCCGGCGTGCTGGCGTCCTTCCATCAGGGAACAGACTGACACACGTGACCAAAGTCTTTAAACAAAGCTCCCCTATCTGACTAGGGCAGAATAGTTCCAGACTTCTGTGGGACCACAGATCTTTGGAGATATTCTCCGTGGGTTATGACCTCGTACCATGTCTGTATGTCTTAATGTTTTGTCCCTTCATGTTTTCATGTTTAATGTATGTTCAACTTCTTTTATTCTTCATTATTAAATTTATATTTTTCTCAATCTAACCCAGTGTCCTCATCCTTGACAGGAATAATGGTCGTCTACAGCCACATCGCAATATTTTGGGGTTTTATACTTATTGTAGAGAATTTACATTTAGCTTTTTGAAGCAATTCTACCTCACTCCCCTTCCTAATTCATTGCAAAACTCTTTCCCTAGTATTTTCTCAAAACTGAACCGTCTCAACTGCAAATTATTTTGCTTTATGCTCTATTTTAACATGTCTAAAAGACCATTTCATGACAGCATAAAAACTGTTTGTTTGAGTTTTTTCAATATGTGTTTTATTACAGGATTTCTGCTATATTAAGGTTTTTGCACAATTCTGGGGGCAATGGATATGCTCTGTTTCACTTGAGTGCCATGAGTCTTTGCAGAGGCCTTGTGTTTAACCCTATATTGTGATAAACTATAATATTGGGCTAACTGATTATTGTTGTGAGTTTTAGACAATTTTTAACTAATATTTATTTTTCTTGCTTCTTGTCCAGCAGTAAAGCAGGCAGAATGATGGTCTGCTTGCTGTGTTGTCGCTGAGCAAATTTGCTTTGTCAAAAGGAGCGTTATGTATATATGTATATACAAAGATCCTTTTGATAGTTTGAATTCTTTATTTATTTTAACTAATATTTATTATAATTTACATGTCATGCTGAACCCAAACAGAGAGGACAGAAAAAGAACAGAAAGACAACAGAAAAAAGAGTAGTACAAAAAAAAGGGAACACCACAATCTGACCACACACACTATACCATCCATCACACTGAATATAAACATAAAGCATATCTCATGGGCCCTTCAGGAAGATTAAATCAGCAGATGCCAGGAGCACGAGAGATGATGGAGCTCCTGGAAAATGGCTGTTAAGGAAAATGGCTGTTAGTGAATAAACCTTGTGCTTAGTGTCTGTGTCAACATGCAGAACGAAAGGGGTGAAAAGTGCTCATAGAAACATGAAATTGGTCAGGTGACCCTGTCTACTCGAAGGTCAGAAACAGGATAGGAAGACAGTCATCCCCAAACAAGGACCCCAGCAACTCCACCCGGAGCCAACCCAGCAGAGGCAGAGAAGCCAACCAATGCCAGCAGAAGGCCCGGGCCCCCAGACTGCCACTCAGCAGGGGCCAGTACACCCCCCATTACACCAGATGCTCACACCGGGAACCAGCCCTCAACTCAGACACATACCTTTCCACACACCCTGCCCCTCCCTCCTCCTCTATGCACACACATATTTACACACCATACCCCATCTTACCCTCCCATATGCACACAAATTTTTGCACACTTAACCCATTATCCACATGTACATACATCCAGACCTTCAGTTCCCCATACATACATACATAGTGATCTATCAACACAGACCAATCTTTCTCTTCCTCCCAACTAATATAATATAAATGCCGTAATAAGGCTAAGTACACCCTATTAAAGAGTAAAATTAATTTCTAAAGAACATTTAACTTGATGTGCAGACTAATTTATGGTCTTCCTGGGTTTCAGTGGTGTGGTTATCTGGAACATATCTGGTGTTTAAACACTTCAGGGTCCAATCAGCAGTTACTGCTGCTCATGTCATGTTTTAACTTGACCACATATCTTAGGTGGCTGAGTAAAATTGAATGACACTGTACACAAAGGCACCACGACCTCTGAATTGCTCTTGTGCGACATGATGTACCGTAGTGAAACCTCTTCCACTCCAAGTTTGATAAATAGAGGAAAAACACAAATTAAAATTATTGCACCGGTTTTTTCCTTATTGCGCAATTAATTGCCTTATTGCAACGGGCTTACTGGTGTCAATAAAACCCAGCTAACAGCTCTTTGGGAATCACCTTGTTGCTACTAAAATCCAGTTTTATGTTTGTCAGACTGTCTGATCTTTGCTAGTTTACATATCATGGGGCCGATCGGTTGCTTACAACAAATAACCATTTACAACAGTTTCTTTGTTAAATTGTCAGTTTTGTTGTATTTGGACCGTAATGTTTAAGATTCACCATTTGGCATTTTTGGGATTTTCTGAAGCTGCGTAACTTTAGAAACTCTGCCAGGGAAAGTTGTTATTGCACATTTTGACACAATTATTTTTGTTACTTCTCATGAATAAGTATTTCTTTATTCTTTTTTGGTATTTAGTATCACGCCAGGTAATTGATTTTCATTTCCTGTTCAGGGTTGATCTATAAAACAAAGTCCTATAGGGATAGTTGAATTGATTTTTGCATATTTGTCTTGACTGAATATGCAACATGGGTATTTCTGCCAACAAGTGCAAAATAGAGGAAAAACACAAATTAAAATTATTGCACCGGTTTTTTCCTTATTGCGCAATTAATTGCCTTATTGCAACGGGCTTACTGGTGTCAATAAAACCCAGCTAACAGCTCTTTGGGAATCACCTTGTTGCTACTAAAATCCAGTTTTATGTTTGTCAGACTGTCTGATCTTTGCTAGTTTACATATCATGGGGCCGATCGGTTGCTTACAACAAATAACCATTTACAACAGTTTCTTTGTTAAATTGTCAGTTTTGTTGTATTTGGACCGTAATGTTTAAGATTCACCATTTGGCATTTTTGGGATTTTCTGAAGCTGCGTAACTTTAGAAACTCTGCCAGGGAAAGTTGTTATTGCACATTTTGACACAATTATTTTTGTTACTTCTCATGAATAAGTATTTCTTTATTCTTTTTTGGTATTTAGTATCACGCCAGGTAATTGATTTTCATTTCCTGTTCAGGGTTGATCTATAAAACAAAGTCCTATAGGGATAGTTGAATTGATTTTTGCATATTTGTCTTGACTGAATATGCAACATGGGTATTTCTGCCAACAAGTGCAAAATACTAGGAGACCTAGAAGCAAATAAATCAGCTTTGCATGCACAATGTGATTTATAAATTGTAGAAGTGATTGCGGTGGTTGTTTGCTCACTTTAGAACGGCAGGTATTAACTGGCTCAGCTCTACCCACAAACAGCCGCAGTTATTGTTGCGATGAAGGTTGCAATAACAGGAAAGCAAAGGTGAGAGCAAATTTTTTCTTCTTGTATATACTTCCCTGCTATACCAAAGGAAAGAATTATTGTTGTCACTTTCACATGGGTTAACGGTGCTCTTGGCTCCACCAGCTAATATATCACCTGTGTTCTTATAAAAGGTCCAGCAGAAAAAGGACTGAGGATTGACCATTGGATCTTGATTCCTTACGGCTTGCAAGATCCAATGGTCAATCCTCAGTCCTTATTCTGCTGGATCTGTCAGCTGCTTTTGACATGGTCAACCACAAGATTCTGAGCTTGGCATCTCAGGTTTTGCCCTCTCATGGTTCATGTCCTACCTCACTGGTAGATCCTTTAAAGTATTCTGGCAAGGAGAAGTGTCCAAATCGCATGTGTTGAACACAGGGGTTCCTCAGGGCTCGGTACTTGGCCCTCTTCTCTTTTCACTATACACATCCTCGCTTGGTGCGGTCGTGAGCTCTCATGGCTTTTCTTACCACTGCTATGCAGATGACCCTCAGCTTTTCCTCTCCTTCCCACCTGATGATACATCCGATTAAATGAGAATATCAGCATGTCTTGCTGATATCTCTGCATGGATGAAGGCTTCCCACCTTCAGCAAAATCTTTGTAAAATGGAGCTCATAGTCTGTCCAGCCAGTCCTTCCTTACATTTGCCAATAAGTGTGAACTTTAACTCTATAACACTTGTGCCTACATCGGCTGCCTGAAATCTTGGAGTCATGATGGATGACCAGCTGATCTTCAAGGTTCGTGTTGCCTCTGTTGCCCATACTTGCCAATTTGCTTTGTACAACATCAGGAGGATCAGACCCTACCTGACAGAGCACACAACGCAGCTCTTGGTTCAGGCTCTAGTCACTTCTCGTACTGACTACTGGCATTCCTTACTGGCAGGCCTGCCGGCATGCTCTGTTAAACCTCTGCAGATGTTCCAAAATGCAGCAGCACGTCTGGTCTTCAACCAACCAAATCAAGCTCATGTCACTCCACTGTTATTTGCACTGCACTGGTCCCCAGTTGCCACATGCATCAAATATAAATCTTTGCTTTTGGCTTACAAAACAATAGCCTAAATGTCTCCTGTCTACTTTCACTCATTGATCCAGAGTTACACTCCCTCTTAACAGTTACGCTCAGCCAGTGAAAGATGCTTAGCACTACCATCACTACGTGGGGCTAAATCACAAGCTAGACTCTTCTCTGTTGCTACTATGTGGTGGAATGAACTGCCAAAACTCTGTTCGCTCTACAGAGTCCTTATCTACTTTCAGATGCAGCTCTTTAAGGAACATTTCTGCACTTACTGTAATTTCTATTGATCACAACTAACTTGGGAAATTTGTCCTAGCTCTTTGCAAAAACTCATATCTAATGAACATAGGGAACAATAAAATTAATTGCCCCTAGCACTGCAGGCAACACCTGTGCCTAACTTTACTACAGCAGTTCGACTGCACTTATCTATGATGTCCTCTACTGTTTGATTTAGTGCTTGTGTTGTTCTTATTCTCAG
>JBAMHX010000027.1:511889-528264 GCA_037177515.1 Pseudomugil tenellus | reverse complement strand
TTTTTTGGAGTTTTTCCTTACCGCGAAGGAGGGTCTAAGGACAGGAAGTCCGGGATCTGTTTAGTTTTATATAGTCATTAATTGTGTGTATTGTGAGTTATGTCTATTGTTCTCTTTACCTGCATGTGAAGCCCTCTGAGATAACTTGTTGTGATACTGGGCTATATAAATAAAATTGACTTGACTTGACTTGACTAGAACCAGTAAGACCTGTTCCTAGTTGTGGTGCTGATCCAGACTGAATTAACTCTGAGTTATGTCTGCAGGCTGCTCCAGTATCCTCTGATCCCGTGTAAGGGTCGGATTACGGTGACCCAGGAGGACCTGGCCTGTCTGGATGCCGGCGAGTTCCTGAATGATGTCATCATCGACTTCTACCTCAAGTTGGTTTGTTAATAATGAGGATGATGATGATGCAGTAGCAGTGTGTCACCAGTAACTCTCCCTCCTCCATCAGGTATCTCCTCTTGGAAGGTGTCAGTGGCTTGGTGGCCCAGCGGAGTCACGTCTTCAGCAGCTTCTTCTACAAACAGTTGAGCCGACGGCGGGCGGCCGGAGAAGACCACGCCCCCTCCGTCCCGTAAGAGCGCCACCACTTCGGGGAGCGCCATCGCCCTTCGTCTCAGACAGTTATCATGAGCTCTTCTTCTTCCACAGAGACCGTCACATGAGGCACCAGAGAGTGAAGACGTGGACACGCCACGAGGACATTTTCACCAAAGACTTCCTGTTTGTGCCTGTCAATCAAGAGTAAGCCCCACCCCTTTTCCCTCCATTCTATCTATGATGAAGCTGGATCTCCCAGCCCAGAAACACGACCCAAACACATTTATTCTATTGTTTTCATGCCATGTGTTGCTTTTATTGCTGGTTTGTGTCACTTTTCTCCCTGAATGTTCATGTGTTCACGTTTATCAACGTGACATTTTGACGTTTCTGTCGGAATCAAACCTTCTGTGGTCCGACTTATGAAGCAACTATTGAGTCTGTGTCTCCTGCGTCTTGCAGGGCTCACTGGTTCCTGGTGGTGGTGTGTTTTCCAGGTCTGGACGCGATCCAGCATGAGGACTTCCAGCCCGGAGCAGGTGAGCAGCTGCAGCTGAAACTCTGACCTGATTCGCTCGGTTGGCGTTAATGAAGCAGTAAAGTTAACAGTCCGCAGATGTCTCTCTGGGACATGATGTCCACTCAGAAAGCATCCAGGCTGGAAGCAGCACGTGTTCCAGATTCGCACATTTTCTTTGCTTTTTATCATCATTATCTGCAAACAGAACAAACTTTCCCACTTGGATGCGTTCAGTTGGGAGGAGCAGCTCCTGCAGTTAAAGAGGGACATGATGGTGATGATGATGATGATGATGAGGATGGTTGTTAAATGAAAACATGTTTGTTTTTGCAGATGGATCAGAGAGACCTGCAGGAAAATCCAACTCCGACCTGAAATCCCAGCAAACACCAGTAAATATTCTGCTAATGCACCATTACACCTGGTTCTGGTTCCGTGTGTATTTATTGTTCTGTTAAATAAGACCCGTTATTTGCAGGAGTGCACTCAGCAGGGCTGGAGGAAGAAGAGGGTGATGAAGAGGTGAAGTTACAGACTCTTCATTTAAACTCTTCATTTTATTCAGTTTTATTTTGCTCTACTTCACACATCTTTACCTGCTTCTATATTATGTTGTTTTACTTTATTCCTGAGTTGTTTAAAAAGAAAAATATATTTTTGATTTTAAATTATAAGTAATTAATGAATCATTTGATTTATCTTAATTTTTCATTTCATGCAGTTCAGATTTTTTTCTTCATTTTTGTTTCAATACTTACAATACTTTTATAAATATCTCTGTTTTAAAGCCAACTTTCCTAAATCTTTAAGCAGTCAATATTGTTAATCCTGTTTCTTTTTAAAAATTTCTTCATGTTTTCAATTATCTACAAATGTTACTTGATACTACAAACAACAGAATAAACCAACAAGATAAAAATAAAATAGAAATGTTTATTTTTCTATTTAATTGCATTTTTCCATCAATTTGAAATAGTTATTCTATTATTTTGTAATTATAAATTAGATCTTGTGAGGCTAACGCTGACTCTTATTATTGTTGCCATGGTGATTATCCAGGCCGTGCATCCTGGTCATGGACTCTCTGAAGCTGTCGTACCACGAGAACGTCTGCAGGTTGATCAGAGAGTGAGTTCCTGCTGCTGTTTCTTCGAGGCAGCAGGTATTTTGTGGGGTTAAACTTCTTCTCCTTCTCCAGCTACCTGCAGGTGGAGTGGGAGGTGCGCAGAAAGACGCCTCGCCTCTTCACGTCGGACAGCATGAGGAGCTGCACCTGCAGAGTTCCTCAGCAGGACAACAGCAGCGACTGCGGCGTTTACCTGCTGCAGTACGTGGAGAGTTTCCTGCAGGTAACTCTCATGTGTTCCTGGTTTGTTGGAGGCAGTTTCAGCATCTCATTTGTTTTTAGGTGATTAAAGTAAATAAATTAAAAATTAAAAGAATAAATACATGAATTCATCAACTTTTACATTTTCTGTTTAGATTAATTTCAAATGTTAAAATCTGGGTGATTAAAAAAATAGTTTGTCAGAATAAATTTAATATAAAAAATGTAAATAAACTGAAAGAAATCTCAATAAAAACACAAATAGAAAATTTAAATAAATTAATTTGATATTTTTAAAATAGAAAATATTGTTTTAAATTAGAAATGATTCTTTTAGATATTTTTTGTACAAACATGTAAATATTCAGAGAACACGTGAAGAAAATAAGTCTGCAGATTTAACTAAAAAGAGAAAAAATACAGAAATTCCCCCCAAAATATTCATAATAAACCATTCAGCGTGTCCATGTGGGACCCATAAGTGTTAAATTAGCTGCACAGGGTCCCATGTTGGCTTGTTTGCAGTTTCCACGGTGGTCTTACCTGTGTTTGCTGAGACTGGGTTTCAGCTGGGGCCCACATGGACGGTTATATTTGCCCTGTTAAAGCTCGTGCCCACTCTGTACACACATCATCCAAATTTAACCCTTATGGGCCCCACAGGGACGTGCTGGCTGTGAGATGATAAGAAAATGTTTTATAACACATCCGAAAACCACAAACTTTTCTTTCAAAATGAGGTAAATACATCTGAATATACGTATTAATTAATTCACTGAAGGTTTTAACACTTTATTGAAAATTTAATACGATTGAACCCATTTTAAATTTGCAATGTGAGAAGATCTCGATGTTTACTTCCAGAGAGAAACTAATAAAAGTGGAAATAAGTGAAACCAAATGAATTTTCTGAATAAACCTGAAGACAAACATCAAAGTGTTTTGTAGCTAAATCAAGCTCTCTGATTGGCTCCCCAGAACCCCGTTGTGCACTTTGACCTCCCGGTGCGGTTAGAGAACTGGTTTCCGCGGCAACAAGTGCGACAAAAGCGTGATGAGATCCGCAGTCTGATCATGAGGCTGAAGGACGAAGAATCAAACACATGAAGAGACTTTTCTTTCATCTGATCACTTCCTGTTTCTGTAAATAACTTTTCTTCTTCTTCCTGTTTTCTAAATAAAAATATTTATTTTATCTCTGGCTGCTGTTTTCTATCAATCCATGGATGAGTTTCCTGTTTAATCGCATCTGAGCTGTGAGGAAAGTCCTTGTTGGTTTAAGCTGAGGTAACCAGTTACTGGTGACTGACATACTGGTCAGTCTGGTTACCATTTACACGCATCTCCTTTTTTTTCCTCCGTCCTGTCTTCTGCTCTGACTGTAAGCACAGTTTGTGTGTCTGTGCTGGTTGAGTAATCAGGGGCTTTAAGACTGTGCCCCCCCTGCTGGGACCAATCAGCTTACTTATCATTAAGGGGATCAGACAGGGGGGGCTGAAGGAGGGTTTATATATTTAATCGTTAGCTCCCTTCACATCATTTGACCAGCCAATAAAACCAGTTCTAATCCAGTTCTGGCACCAGTTTGTCTCTTATCTGCTGCTGGTTTTCTGGTTTTTGATATGTAGAAATGGATCCGGTCCATCTCTGTGTTGGTTCTTTTTTTTTTATCCTGGTTTGGTTTTGTTCTGGTCTTACCTGATACTTTACAAACCAGACCATGGCCTAATATGATGGTTCTGGTCCAACTCTAAGCTGGTTCTGACCCTGTTTTTTTTCTAGCCCTGGTCTGTAGTTTTTTTCTGGTTCTTTGTTCTGATTTAGTTCTATCCCAGGAATAGTTTAGTTCTGAGCCTGTTCTGGTCATGATCTGGTTTAGTTACTTCTGGAATTAGCCCTAGTCTAGTTCTGTCCCAGTTCTGACTGGTGCAGAGTTCTGGGTGGGATTAGACAGATTTGGGGTCTCCATGAAGCTTCCATCCTCCAGCGAGTCTTCTGTCTTCAGGACCACCTGGATTACTTAGCAGAGAAACCAAATCCAGACTCCGGACTGGAATAAAAGATTCTGGTCTGTGATCCGGTTTGCAAAGTCTCGGTAAATAACTTCATTCCCATAAAGACGAAGGTGTTTGGTGAATTTCGTGGTGGAGAAAATGCGATCTTTGTGTTGTCGTTTTCCCTTGTCTCCTCATCTCTCCTTCCCGTTAATCCCATTATCCAATAAAAGACGTCCGCCGTTGTTGACTCCAGTAAGGGTGGGGTTGTGTGTGTGTGTGTGAGGATTATAGTCTGGACATGTCTGTTTATAGAAAACTGATCAGTTTGTAGTATTGATCTGTCTGCTCAGTGACTTTTAAGTTTCACAGAGAATATTTAATAAAGTTTATTGAAAGTAACTCATTCAACCTGTTTGGGGTTTAATTAAAGTTTTACTGTCTGGAAACATTAGAAAAAAACGTATTTATTCGCAGCTTGTTTACATGTTATTTCATTGAGTTTCATGAGTTTCTGTAAGATGACATGACTGACGCCCCTCAGACTGTTTGACTCCCTCTGAACAGATCTGCCTCAGGCCTCTGACATTCATCCACTCCAACAGCTTAACAAATAGGATTAAACCAAAGAGAAAAAATCTCCCGCAGTCCCATCTGCTCACCTGAGAGAAACAAACCTCCGCTACCTCCTCTGTGTCAGGAAGTCTTCTGCACTCCTTGTTTTTTTTTTTTTATTCTGCCATGAGAGCCGGTGGAGGGACGAGCAGGTGGAGGTGAGGAGTCCCCGGTGGAGCTTCACCCACAACTTTTCCAGACATGGTCGGGAAGCGTGAGAAGTTGGCGCTGTGGGCGCTGGGAGCCGTGCTGCTGTCCGGGTGCCTCTGCACAGAGACAGGTGTGTATGAAGCTCTAAATGAGTCGGATCTGTTTTAGAGAAACTGATGTGCAAAAAGAAAGTCAGGTCAGGTTTCTGCTTCCCTCCAGGTGATGCAAATTTAAAGAGATTTGAGGAAGCAGAGGCACATGCACACTACAAAAACTGGCTTTAAAAAACAAGAAAAAAAACCTACAAAAATTTGATTAATTTTCCTTCAAATAAGATAAAATGTCTTGTTCTGTTGGCAGATAATTTATCTTATTTCAAGGAACATTAAGCTGCCAAGAATTCCTAAAATAAGTTTAATAAAAATCTTTAAAACAAACCTACTAAGTAAGAATAATTGTCTTATGTTAAAAAAAATAAGCATGTTTCCTTGATTTGAGATGTTTAATCTTACTTAGATTTTAGTTTTTACAGTGCAGGGTCTTTTACCAGAGGAACAAAACTGACAAAAAGCAGAATTTTCCTAACTTGTGACTTTGTAATTTTTTTATTTGTACCAATCAGCTGCAGCTATGAAGTACAATTAATGTCTATGCACATGCAGACCAGTATCTTTGCACTTATACACAAATGCAGCACATTAATACTGCAAACTGTAAACTATTCACTGGAAAATGTAACGTTGTGCGAGGTTCTCATATATATTTATGCTGTTTTTGTCACTGATTTTATCTTAATTAAAAAATAAAAGTAGAAGATAAAAAATGTCTTTAACCAATAACCTGCTTGTGATAGGATTAGACCTAAATGACGTTTTACACATGCTGCCAGGGTTCTAGTATTGGTTGTTGGACAAATATGTAGATTAGTTACAAAGCTGGTGTCTGTCTCTTTGCTGCATTCCAGCAGTAGCTGGTAAAAAGGTTTCTCTATGGGTTTAAAGCCGTATGAGCCGTTCCAGACATGGGTTCTATAGGAACCACCTGCAGATATATCATCACTGTCTGGACTTACTGAACAATACATCAGCTTATTGTTCCTAATATAAAGATGAGTCTGTCGACGTAAACGGCGTAATCTGCCTCGGTCCCAGCTCTTTGTTTGCCACGGATCAGAACTAGAGGTCACCTAGTCTTTAAATCAGAATATGATCTCTGAAGGAAAATGTTTCTGTGTCTTCCAAGTGGAGAAAAAGGTGAAAATAAAGTATTAAGTGTGCGTGTGATCTGGCTTCTGCCTCCTTCAGGTGTCCCCCTTGACCAGACGTTGGGTCTAGAGGAGAATGGACCTTTTGGAGACCCGGATCAACTTTCATTCAGAAACTTGGCTCTGACTCGCAGGAAAAGGAACATTTTGTTTCCCAGCGGAGTGAAGCTCTGCTCACAGGAGACGTTTGACCAGGCCGTGGCCAACCACCTCAAATACTTTCAGCTGAGAGGTAGGTGTTTCCCCGATGCTCATATCCAAACTGATTCAGGAGCTTAAAAGCTACAAACGCTCCTCAACACTTTGTTTGATGTCCTGATTGTGAAACCTGCCCAGTTTTTATCAGCTCAGAGGATTTAAAGGTAAAAGTTGCAAATTATTCAGCTTTTAGTTGGAAATTTCAAGGAGAAATTTCAACAAGCTTCTAAAAACTACAAATCAGTACAAATAAACAATGAAAATTTCACAGTCAGATTTTATTTATTGATGAAAATAAACCTGAAAAATCAGGAAGAAAAACATCTAAGATAGATTGGAGAGAATGATGGAAGAAAGGACGGGATGAGAGATAACTAAATAAAATGGATGTATAGTTGAATCATGATGGAGTTAAGATTGGAAAGATGGAGGGATGGAAAAAGAACAAATATATATGGACGGATGGATGTTCTTTGCATTAATACAAAACAAAAAATCTCATATAAACAGTGAAGTGAAATTAGGGGAAATTCAACCAAAGAAATCTCCTCATGAAACAAGAATAAAAGTCCAACATTTACTTTTCTTCCATTAGAAAATCAGATCTGACCACTTCATTTTCCCCTTTTTGTTCTTTTTCCCATTAGTTGTGCTTCAGAGCTGCAATAATGACTCTTCTCACTGACCTACATCTCTGTTAGGTTTAGTTGATCCAGATTCAGCTCACACATTCATGTCAGAAAACTGGATATGTTTTTCGCATGTCCTTCCAACAGTTTGTTGTTTCCAATATGAAACATGCAAATACACTTAAAACTGTCAGGAGAAAAAAATAAATGGAAATGTAACATTTTCCTTCACATTTAGCAAAAACAGAGATGTTATTAAGCAGTTTCATTAATCACTGTCTGCTCTTCTGACATAAAGTTTATTTCTTTAACAAAGTTCTGCTGGAGCTGAAATTACAACCATAGATCATCCATCCGTCTGATTTTCCAACAGCTCTTTTAATCCCGCATGTTTCCATGTGGGCCTTTTTTGAGATTCATGGCTTTCTTTAACACGTTTAATGTATTTACTGTTGTCTTTAATCACATGAGGTCAAACAGGACACGGGGTGTCCGCAAGCTTTATTCTCACTTTTATCTCATTTAGGGTGAAGCTTTAACGCTGTAGTCCAGCTCAGCTCATGTTTAGTACAAATCTGGTCTTAGTTGTTCTTTGGGACGTTGAATAAAATTAGATGATTGTCTGCTTTAAACAGATGTGATAATCTATTTCAGTCTTTCTTCATCTGCACAGTAAAGCCTTTATTTAGCAAATAACGTGTTTGGTTTCAGACGTTTGTAAGTTTGTTGAGAAAATCGGAATCTGAAGAAAGCAGCAGGTTACGGAGTTGAAATGTTTATATTTGTATGGACAATCCAAAAAGCATAGAAATGTACTGTTGGTAGTAATGTTTTTAAGTTACATAGAAGGTTGAAAGTAAGCGATAACTTTTAAAAACTGAAGGTTATTAATAGATTTTTTTGTTATTTGTGTTTTAAATGGGCAGCCAGAAAGGAACACTGTATTAAGCTGTAATTTTAAATAAATGGCAAATTTACAAGAAAGAAAAAAAGTGTTTTAACCCTTAAAGACCCAACCTATAAAAAAATCAATAAGAAAAGTCTTAATTTGTCCCCTTAACAAAAAACATATCAAGGAAGGATCAAATTTTTAGAGATACTTAACATTTACAACCATGTGATAAGTCTTAATTCTTATTGCAGTGTTTCTCAACCCTTGTCCTCATCACACCTGATGCAAATCAATAAACTTTCTCATCAAGTTTTTTGCAGCCTGTTTACGACCATTTATTTAGTTCATGTGTGTAAAAGCAGGGTTGCCTCTGAGACATGCAGGGATGTGTTCTTGACAAACAGGATTAAGAAACGCTGTCTTATTGTGTAATCTGCTTTCTATTGTCCATTAAGGAGCAGAAAACAAAAATCTGATTGCTCAGAATTTAGTAAAACACAAAGTTCTTATCATAAAATGATGCAAAATGTCTGAGGAACTAAGTGTATCGTATATGTGACGCTGGGTTCTTATGCGTTTACAATTTAATTGTAATAAACTGTCAGTTTAGCCAGATAATAATGTAAAAGACAGGTTGACTATCTGTTTGCTTACTAACTTATTACTTAGCTCTTACATTTTACAGTGATCAAATTGCCCAAAGATCCTTCTCTGGTCCCAGATTGTATTTTGTGGTTAATGTTCTCCTTGGTTTTAGGTGTGTGACATGTTTGTGGTGGGTTTTAGTGTGTCAGGAGACGGTGTGGGAGGCTTTTAAGATTTTCTGGGACCGACTGCCAGATCGAGAGGAGTATCAGGACTGGGTGAACCGCTGTATGAATGGCAGCGTCAGCGTCCTGGACATTGGCAGCTCCTTCAGCCAATCAGACGAGCACAGAAGTCTCGTCAGGAGCGTAAGTTCAACACTGTTTGATTTTCTTTCCCCTGAATATGTGACCACACATTATGAAATGCTAACAGAATAATGCAAAACACTGTAAAATACAGGAAACATATTAGTTATATATTGTAAAGTATTCAACAAAGATGCAAAAAAAAAAAAAAACATGAAAAAATTGCCAAAATTCAAGCTTTATTTGCATAGTACCATTTCATGACAATGTCGTCTCAGGGTGCTTCACAGAAATCAATATGATAACTGTCAAATGATAATATTGTGACTACAGTAAAATACTGCTAACTATTAAAATGTGAAACTAAAATACAGCAAAATACTATAAAATGCTAACAAACTACTGTATACCGTTGTGAAATACTTGTCTAATGAACTAACAAAATATGGCAAAATAATATAAGAAAGAGTAGGCCTAGATTACAGAAAAATACTGCAAAATACTAAGTAAAAGGCAGTAAAGTACTGTATATTACTGCAAATACAAAAAATATAGTTAAATACTGCAAAATACTTTAAATAGGAACATACTGTGAAAATGCTGAACTCTGCACAATAGTATAAATTTTAACAAAATACAGTAAAACTTCAAAGCGCTATGCAATACTATATAATCCCATAAAGATGTAGTACTGAAAATATGAAATATAGATGGTTAGAACTAGTTCATTTCAATTCAACTTCATTTGTATTGCAGCACTTCAGTGTCATATCAGGGAACTTTACAGACATATCAGTTCAAACCATGTTTAGTGGTACATTAACAGAAAAAAAGTTTCCCACATATTCCCAATACTGTTTAGACTTTTCAAAACATTGTTGAATTTTGACTGGTGACTTGTATTCACATATATTATGATCAATACATAGATAAAATAAATATTCTCTTTGTTAAATATTGAAGACTTCAAACATAACTTGTGTATTTGTAGAATATTATAATTATCTTGTAGTATGAGATGTGTATATTTAAGGATATTAACTTGATTAATTAAAGATACAATAGGATACTTCAAAAGAAAAATAGAGTTAAATGCAATAAAAGTAATCTTCCTGCGTTTTAGCTAGATTAAGTAACTAAGTAAGCTGTAGCCCAACACAAACCATACTTCATAATTATACTAACATGTGTACAGTAAATCTGAATTATCTCTGCAAGTCATCAAATTCAAGGTATACTGAATAGATAATTACAAATTTAGTGAAAACATATTAACTCTGGTCACATTAGATCAAAGCAGCTGAGGTAAAAGTTTACTTTTAAACCCCTGTTGTTAAGTTGAGTAACTTTCTTTGCTGATGATGTGATTTTGTATTTCAGAGAGTTTCTATGACTGCTGCAATGAACAGGTAAATGTTGCAGAAGCTTGTTATTATTGATGTTGTGTTCTGGATGTTGCTGCTCATTAAACCGTAAATAAAAGTAAATAATCAACAATCATTAAGCGATGTGTTGCATCTGAGAATGGCTTTAAAATGAGTACAAAATTTACACTGAAATATTTATTATATTTAGTAATATAATAAATTGTACTTCTGGTTTCTATGTTCTATATTTACTTTAATTTTACATCTTCTAACTACAAATATTAAGATACAATATACAATATACAATGCAACACTGAACTAAATGACTTGTTGTATAAGTGGTGATACATTCTGAGTTGTGTTTGTCTATTGACCCCTGTGCTGTGTTTCGTCACCCGCTACAGTGTTCCCATCTCCTCAGACTCTCTTCCATGCAGGTAGGTCAGTAAAAACTAGAGAACCACTTACAGACCTGAGCTGGAGTCAATGTAAACAGAAAATTAACTCACCGGATGGAACTAGTCTGAATCTACCATGAACATTTTGGTTTAATTTTTTTGGTCCTGTTTCTTAGGTCTATGTTAGTAACCTGCATACTCATAATGAAATTAGTAAATCTCTGCAATCTTTAAATACTTCTGGACTCTCACAGGGCTCAATATCTAAATATCAGTCTATGTGTTATGAATGAGGAAAATGAAAAATGGTGGTTTAGAAACTAAAATAAATATTTCTGTGGAGCTTTATTGACTCCAGCCCAGAAAAACAAAGAAGGCCTGGTTGCCTTTCATTGTAATGAGCCAGGCAGCATCTTGTTTTGAGGAGAGAAACTTGAGTGTTTTGTGTGTGCGATGCTTGCTGCTTTTTGTTGTTTATGGCTTTGTTGTTGCTCATAAAAATGCCTTGGCTCTGTTTTGCTACAATTGCTGCACTTTCATAAATTCAAAGGGGAGATTTCATGCATTTTAACCACTCACATATGCAGTGACAGTGAGAGGGAGTCCTGGGTTGTTGACTTGTGGAGATTCTGGGTGAGAGTTAATAAATGTTGCATGTAAAAACCAGTAAATAAATGTTGCTGCCAAGATGAAAATCCTTCTTTTATAAGTCATGACTTTAAGCTGTTCTCTGCTTTGGTTTAACACACACATCACTGATGTGTCTGCTATAAACTGGCTTTTGATTTTATTCTTGAAAATGTGGTTTCAAATGATCACATACAACTTAAAAATAAATTAGATTTGATGGCTAAAAATTAATTCTCTCTGTGGTAGTTATTTTATGATACTTTTACTTCTAGTTTAATATTTTTTTCACTAGCTAATTAATTGTAAGACTGTAACTTACAAGAAAAAAAAAGAAAAATGAGGTGATTTCCAAATCTTATCAACCCTTTTTATTTTTATTCAGACATTTTATCATCTGATCAAAAATAAGAGCTGATTGCGAGTCTGATGTCAAAAGCACATTTGTAAAAAGTGTTTCCAGGATGATGTTTAGCATTGTGCAGCATCTCTTCTTCTTCTAACATCTGTTTGTAAACATCTGGGAAGTGATTAGAGCAGTAGGAGAGAGATGTTGCACCCATTCTGGTCTGATGCAGGGTTCTAGCTGCTCAACGATCGTAGACCTTGTTGCTGGAGTTCTTCTTTCATGATGCTCCAGATGTTTTGTACTGATGAAAGGTTTGGACTGGAGGCAGACCAGTTCAGCAGCTGGACTCTTTCCCTGTGATGCCATGCTGTTGTTATAAATGCAGCATCATCTTGCTGAAATCTGCAAGGTCTTCCCTGAGAGAGAGTATCATCTTCCTCCAGATTCTCTGAATCTTTTGATGATATTATACATGGAAAGAGATTTTAACTACAAAGCCAGAAGAATATTTTTCCTGAAATGATTCCACAAACTTTAGGTCCAGTTTGTCTCAAATTAATGAAGCTTTGTCCATCTTTATGAGTTTGAAATGCTCCTTATATGCCCAGTTGTTGCTATTTTATGTAAATAGTTTTCAAGTGCTCTGTGGAGTCTGTGATCCAAGATTCAACATTTTAAACAGAAGAACCTGGAGCTGCTGCTAATTTTTAGGTCTCTAGCTGATATAGTTGAATTTATCTGCTGACTCTTTCTGTTCATTCTCCAGCTCTGAAACACCAATCATCCCTACTGAAGCCTCTGTGACTGTGGCTCTAGCAGGTAAGAGCATTCATAATAAGAAGCATTTATACATTTCATACGTAAATGTGGAGAATTTCAAATATCTCAGAGAAGGACAAAAGCCTTGGCTGTGAAGACATGTGTAGCCTATTTATTCATGTTTTTGCATTATTCTACAATTTTACTTCCTCTAAAACATTATTTGTGGTTTAATTAACAAAACTGAACATAAAGTGACAACTTTAGGTGACCTAAGTTTTTTTGGTCCTCCAGTATTTTACATTTGTCCAAACAAATCTGGTTGCAGAAGCTGAGCTCTGGTGGGATCAGTTCTATGATTTTGTCAATTTTTTAAGATCATTTCAGTAACATCTCATGTTCTGATGACCCAAAGTGGTTTAAATAAACGCTGATCATCAGATGCAGGGGCATTGAATTTAAATTCAACAAGAAGCTGGACATTTATTTGACTCAGATTGTAAGTCTTTGCAAGTCTTCCCCGCCCCACGACAGGTGGAACCTGCTCAGGTTTAAAGAGTATGGCCACTCGCCTCACCTTACACCCCAATCTGTCTTATGAGAAGCCGGACCAGGAGGCTGATTCCCATCACACGTTTGCCTCCCAGAATAGATCTCTAAGCCTATTTACGGGCAGAAGTCTGGTCAATGGAGGGAGGTAGAGTAGCAAAGAGACTGCTGAACATCGATCAGGGTTACGTAGATCATAGTGTAAAGAAAGAGAGGCTGACTCTCTTTCAGCCTGAACCTCCATCTAACATCGGAGTCGAGGGAACTCATTATCAACGGTTTCCACTACAATGCCCAGTACTTTAGAGACTGGATGCTTTTTAAGACCACAGCACTCCAACAGTTCCCACATCACCCCAAATTCAGTAGATCCAGATTCTTAACAACACTGTGTTGCTGCCGTTCAGCATTTCAGACAACAGCGTGTGTGTGTGTGTTACACTTTGTTCGTGACCACACATGGCAGACATCCAGGGGAGCTTAAGGTCGTACGTCTGGTTAGCTAACGGTGTCCAGCAGTACGTGGCATGTGTTATGCAACACTACAAGCAGTGAATCTCACACTAGAAATGTTTTATGCTGAGTGAAACATTTTTGTGGAATGTAAAAAAATGGTGTGAGGAACATTTTAAAAATGTGTGAGATTGTTAATGTTGAGTAACAGAGAAGGACATCAAAAAAGTTCTCTTTGTGGGCCTTTTTACTGTTGGACAGGAGCAGTAAATTATAATCTATTCTCTATCCTGTAGGAGAGGACACCATCTTCCTAGGATCGGAAACTGTCACAGTGGGTCAGAACCAGCTCCCTCCAGGCTTTGGAGTCCCGTCTTGGACGGCTACACTCTCTCCGACAGAGGGTCTGCTTCAGGAAGCAGCTGCAATGCTGCCAACAGGTATTCCTGTGGATTTAACCTTTGACTCTACTGCTGATGTCATGCCAGATGACACCGAAAAGGGTGATGCTTCACCGAGTCCAGCAGAGCATGCAAGTTCTGAGGATCGAGCTGAGGTGACACATAAGCCTTTTTATGGACCGGATCAGGAGGTGGGGCGAGTTAAAACAGTTCCAAACAGAGCAGAGGAAGAGGAGAATCTTATACATGAAGATCTAGACGGGAGTCAGGAAGTTAGTCCTCAAGGCGAGGAACCACCATCAGATATTGTGATTCAAGAAGTGGCCACGGAAGCTACTGTCCTGGTTCTTCAAAGACCGACTGCAGAGACTGCTAGAGACTTTGTTGCTAAGCTGGAGTCAGCGACCTCTGAGGTCCCTATGGTAGTTCTTAAAGAACATGTTACTGAAACAACCTCCAAAGATTTTGTGGCACCAGAAGTAAAACAAACTTCGGAGAGTTCTTTGGATATCGTCAGTGATGTAACACTGATTGATGAGGTTGGAGAAGAACCCACTGACTCAGAAGAGGACACTAAGAGACTGGTGGACATGACTTTAGAGTCAGATCCCTCTCAGGTCTCTATCCAGACCACAGGTACAGTGGTAACTGAAGTTAGTAAAGATACTGAAAGGGACAAACCAACAGCAACAGTCAAGATTACTTCCAAACCTGACCTGACTGACAATGATGGAGATGTGCTAACAGTGGAGAACATTCCACCATGGAAACCTGCTACCATGACACCTGTAGAGCCAGAAGATCAGAACGTCAAATATGAAGTTGGAGTTATTTCTGAGGATCAAACTTTAAAAGCAACAGAAGACAATGAACTGACTATAGAAATAGGAGAGCAGGATGTTCACATAGAGGACACTGATGCTTCAAGAGGTTTTACAACACATGCAGCAGCAGAAAAGGAAATAATCCAACCAAATGACAGAGCTACTAAGAAAGAGGAGGGACAAACTAAAAAAGAAGCAGCTAAAGGAACAAAAGAATCTCATGAAGACTCAGATGGACCCAAAACAACATCAGAACCAGAAAAGCAAGGAGTACTACAAATTGGAGAGGAACCAGAAATGTCTAAAGAAATTTTACATGAAAAAGAACCTAAAGAGGAAGTAATTCTTAAAGGAGAACTGCTAGAACAAAAACCAGAACCTTTAGAAAAACCTGAAAACACAGCGGAACCAGTGAAAGAACCAGAATCTGTAAAAGAGCCCAAACACAAAGGGGAACCAGAACATGATGTAGAACCTAAAAGAGAAGCTACAGATAGAAAAGAACTTACAGAAGAGCCAGAGACAGAGTCCAAACCCTTTCAAGAGTTATTGCAGGAGTCATCAGAAACAACAGAGAAATCAACTAATTTAAAAGAAGACCAACCAGAAACCTTTCGAGAAACAGTACAACAACCAGAACCAACCATAAAATCTGTACAAGTACCAAAATTAATTGAACCAACACAGGAACATGAACCCAGCATAGAACAAAAACCAGAACAGAAGGAAGCCCCAATTCAAGGATATGAACCCACCACTGAACAAAAACCAGAATCAAAGGAAGTTCCAATACAAGAATATGAACCCACCATAGTACAAGAACCAGAACCCAGAGAGGTTCCACCACAAAAACATGAACCCACCACTGAACAAAAACCAGAACCGAAGGAAGCTCCAATAAAAGAATATGACGACACCACAAAACAAGAACCAGAACCCAAAGAATTTCCAATACAGGAACAAAGACCCACTATTGAAAAAGAAGTAGAATTAACTAAACTTCCAACACAAGAACATTCAGCAGAACTAGATCAAGAACTAGAATCCAAAAAAGAACCAACACAAGAACTTGAATCCACCATAGAACTAACACTAGAACCAAAACCTAAAGAGGAACCAGCACAAGAACTTGAATCCTCCTTAGATCTACCACTAGATCCAAAACCTAAAGAGAAAACAACACAAGAACTTGAATCCACCATTGTACCGACACTAGAACCAAAAACCAAGAAAGTACCAATGCAAGAACTTGAATCCACCATAGAAATAACACCAGAACCAAAACCTAAAGAAAGGCCAACACAAGAACTTGAATCCGCAATAGAAATAACACAAGAACCAAAACCTAAGGAAGAATCAACACAAGAACTTGAACCCACAATAGTACTAACACTAGGACCAAAACCTAAAGAAGATCCGATGCAAGAACTTGTATCCACCATAGAAGTAACACAAGAACCAAAACCTAAAGAGGAACCAACACAAAAACCTGAATCCACCATAGAACTAACACCAGAACCAAAACCTAAAGAGGAACCGACAGAAGAACTTGAACCCACAATAGTACTAACACTAGGACCAAAACCTAAAGAAGATCCGATGCAAGAACTTGTATCCACC
>JBAMHX010000027.1:498452-511789 GCA_037177515.1 Pseudomugil tenellus | reverse complement strand
ACAAAAACCTGAATCCACCATAGAACTAACACCAGAACCAAAACCTAAAGAGGAACCGACAGAAGAACTTGAACCCATGATAGTACTAACACTAGAACCAAAACCTAAGGAAGAACAAACACAAGAATTTGAACCCACAATAGTAGTAACACTAAAACCAAAACCTAAAGAAGATCCAATGCAAGAACTTGTATCCACAAAAGAACTAACACTAGAACCAAAGCCTAAAGAGGAACCAACACAAAAACCTGAATCCACCATAGTACTAACACTAGAACCAAAACCTAAAGAGGAACCAACACAAGAACTTGAATCCACCATAGAACTAACACCAGAACCAAAACCTAAAGAAGATCCAATGCAAGAACTTGTAGCCACAAAAGAACTTACACTAGAACCAAAACCAAAGGAGGAACCAACACAAGAACTTGTATCCACCATAGAAATAACACTTGAACCAAAACCTAAAGAGGAACCAACACAAAAATCTGAACCCACCATAGTACTAACACTCGAATCAAAACCTAAAGAACAATCAACACAAGAAACTACACCCACTATGAATCTAACACAAGCACCAGAGAACAAAGAAGAACTGACACGGGAGACAGAAAAAGAACATATACAAGAAGTAGAATCTACTATAAAACCAGCAATAGAACTACAACCCACAATGCATCCAACACAAGAACAAGAAGCCGTGCAAGAAGGAACGGGAGCACCAGGAGCCACAAGAGTACCAGCACAAGTACCTGATCATTCAAAAGAAACACAGCAACAACCAGAACAAACAACAAAAGCATCAAAAGAAACAGAAATAACCAGACAACAAACTAAATATCCAGAGCTGCTAAGAGAACCAGAAGAAACTTTTAGAGAACCAGAATTCACAGAAAAAACAAAAGTACCAGAATCAACTACTGAAGTGGAAATAGTAGAAGAGCCAGGACCCACAAGAGGACCACTACAGGTACCTGACCATTCAAGTGAACCACCGCAACAAGCAGAACCCACAAAAAAAGTATCACAAGAAACAGAACCACCCAGAGATCCAACTAAATATCTGCAGCTACCTAGAGAGCCAGAAGAAAATGCTTCTAGAGAACCAGACTTTTCAGAGGATACAGAAACAACAGAACCAACAATTAATGTAGAAATAATGCAAGAGCCAGAATCCTCAAGAAAACCAACACAGGGGGATTCTCAAGAACTTGGAGATAAAAAAGAACCCACAGAAAGGCATGAAGTAAAAGGTGGACGTGAGGTAGAACAACCTGAAGAGGATAAAATTAAACCTCCACCAACTTCTATAGAAGAAACCAAGAAAGCAGCTGAAAGGGAACAAGGGGCGAACCAGGAGGATGGAGCCTCAGAGGAAGGAGAAGGAACAACTCCAGAAGTTTCTAAGGAGACTGGTCCAGGGGACACAGAGGAATTATCTCCACCAGCATCCAAAACAGAAGAAACATCTGGACCACAGATGACTGTAGAACCTCCAGGTATTTCTGAGGTGGAACATCCTAAAGAAACAACCAACGATACCACCTCCAAACCTGTAAGCAAAGTCCCAGATCACACTGGTAGAGTTGAGGTGGAAGTCATCATAGAGGGTTCTAGTGAAACAACATCAGAATTCCATCCAGAGACCACTTCAGAGGCAGACCTTCTCATTACAGAGGTGGAGACAACACAGGCAGCTTCACTCACAGCTGAAGCAACCACCCTAGAACCTGTAGCAAAGACTACAGAGGAGGCCACTTTGAGTCCTACAACCAAGTTCACCATGGAAACAAACAACGGGAATTTCCCAGAACTAACGGTGGTTCCGTATGAACCAGAAGACAACCTGCTGGGGAACAACGGCTTCCTAATTGAGGATGAGCAGACCTTGGTAAGCCAACAGCATACTGCCTGTTTTGTAAGATGTTCTGTTCTCCATGCCAACACCAAATCTGTACATCTTGTTTATGCTCAGATTGGGAACGAGATCGACGACAAGCTGCTGCGACCCCAACAACCCCTGAAGGACCAGGTGGTGGAGATGAGGATCAAGCTGTCAGGAGAAACCTACAACGATGCCCTGAGAGATCCAACCAGCTTTGAGTACCAGCAGCTGGCCAGACACTTCAAACGCAGGGTATGGCTCGTTTCAATTGTACATGGCAGGTTATGTTTGGATCTGACAGGTTTCTATAGATTGGTCAAAAGCTTTGATCCACAGCATTCAGAACCAGATAGAACAGGGAACTTGAAACTCCACCTAAGTTCATTCATGGTACTCATTCATCAGTGCAGCTTCATGGGAGACCAGTAAGGGGTTCAGTCTAAGTTCTGCAGGTTCCTCATTCAGACTGCTGGTTCCAGCAAAGATAAAGGTTGTGTCTCAGTCAGTGCACTAACACTTCTTTGTGCACTATATTTAGGTATGCAGTGCGTTTACACGGATTTTAAGCAAAAAAGTCCAGATGCTGCCCTAAAATCAGCCAAAAATCAAAGGTGAAACGATTCCCACACTAAACAAATGCCATCTTGCTGACGTAGTGAAAAAGGAGGGACCTTCTACCTGTTTACCAGAGCTGAACAATGGTGGCGCTCACAACGGATTGTCAAATGTGAGTCAGTCACTACCGGTAGCTGTACAATGTCCAGTGCTCCATTTGGAACAACACTTACTCAAAGACTTGGACAGTTTCCATCAGACGCTCTACAAGGTCACCTATAACATGAGCAAGTACAGAGTATAAAAACAGGAGACTATATAAACAGGAGAGGATGTTCACAGAGAGTACACTGATGCTTCAAGAGCCTTTACCACACATGCAGTGGCAAAACAGAAAATCATCCAACCAAATGACAGAACCACTAAGAAAGAGGAGGGACAAAGTAAAAAAGAAGCAGCTGAGGGAACAAAATAATATGATGAAGACTCAAGATGGACCTAAAACAACCTCTGAACCAGAAATTCAAGGAGTACTACAAATTACTATGACAAATGGCTTTTTGTTACCAGTAGCCTGTCACAAAAAAAACTTTTATTATTACTGTTTTTTTGGTTTCAAGGTCTTTGTATACTAGCAAAGATCAGAAAGTGTGACAGACAGAAAACAGGCCTTTAGCAGCAACAAAGTGATTACTTAAGAGATTAAGCTAACATGTTAAGCTTCATCATGGTGGTAAAACTGATGACCTGAAAAATAGGAGCAAATCAAGGCCTGGAGAGATACACCTGGACCTTTAGTTTATCCATCTGATATTGGTTAAAGAAGAGGCCATTATTAAAAGGCTTTTCTTTTTTAATCCTGATTGGGAAAATCTACTCTGCATGTGAGTAGATTTAATATAGAACAGTGGTTTGCCATCGTTCATCAGCTGGAGACACTTGGGGTGCCTTGCTTAACGACCTGCAGAGCTTTCCCTCTGTTGACATTTCGGGTCCTCCAGGCCCACCTTAGTAACCACAAGACAACCACTCTCCCCAAAAAGGGTGGGAGGGAAATGGGGACAAAAAGCGGAGGTATGCCACATGGCTCACAGACTGGACTGAAGATCAAGGCAACTGGTATGATGGAGGGATGAATCCTTTCTAGAAACGGAACCTCAGGATTACTGAAGCAATGTGGGATCATGTGGACAGAGAACGGAACAAAAGGCAGAATCATCCAAAAAAGAAAATCCTTGAAGAATCCTGGGGAATTATTCCTCAAGATAATTTATTGTTAGCAATTACTCAATGATTTTTAATTAACAACATGCATTTTGGATTTTCACTGAAGAAACTCTGAACTTATAGCTCCAGATTTGTTCTTTTTTGTCAAGAGATTGTTAGTCTGTGCAGTCCAGTCTGTGACAGATATGAAATTTGCTGTACGAGCAAATCAAGCAGATTACCGAGCTTCACAAACAGCAGCCGTCTTTTAAAGCATGTATGTCTGACTCGAGTCCTCGAGACCCTCTGTCCTGCAGGTTTTACATGTTTCCCTTCTCCAACACATCTGATTCAAATGAAATATATCCAACAGTTTATTGGCAAGTTCTCCATAATGTCCCATATTGTGTAGCATAGCCTTTGACACCCCTGAAAAAAAGAAATGACAGAAACTTCTTTAAAAAGGTTCAGACTGTGTTGAACACAAAAACTGCTCCAACCAAATCTTCCCTTTCAAGCGCAACGCTTTTCTAATTAACATTTTTATTTATATTTAAATATGTTTTTGAAACAAATGGAATAATTTCCTGTTTTTTTTTTCTTTGTTTTTGGCTACGTATGAGTAAATGAACAATGGATCAGGACACTGATGGTTTTTCTGAAAATATACCGTAAAGGCTCAATGCTTGTGGGAATCTTTTCAGATTTGCTTCAGAGGCTTCAGACCTTTTTTCTCTTTGTGACTTTACATAGTCTAAATTTTCTGGAACTCCCGCCTTTAGTTTGTCATCGTCCTTGTGTTTTTGGTGCTGTGCCTCGTCATCACTATACTGACTAACTTGTGGTTTCCCAGAAACTGCAGACTCAGGAGTTTGGCTCTACTTTAAAGGCCTTGTCTGTTTTTCACGCATTAAAGATCTTCACGCTTTAGACTTCAGTTTGCTCAGCCCTGCCAGGAAGCAGCTATACGAGCCGGCTCGGCAAAGCAGAGCTGGACCGATGCAGAGAACGTACAGTATACGAGCGATGACTCACCTCCAGTCGGTGGAAAAAGAAGCAGAGCGCCGGTGTGTTCCTGCACTGCCGGGAGGTTTTCAGGCTCCGGTCCATGTTAGTGACGTGGGAAGGCAGTTTATGGTTTGAATGTCAGGGTCAGGGTCTTTAATGAGGGAATATGAAGTGGAGAACTGCACTAATAGAAACAACAGAAGCTCTTCTGCATCTCAGAAGCAGGAGAAGAAGAGTGCAGCCACAGGCCACAAAGCCTCAAAAATGCTGGATTTTATTCCACATAAAAGACCTCAGCAGCAGATTTAACAGCTGAAACTAAAGTGGGACAGTCTGTATGTGAAGGACACGACTTTTTGACTTTTGTGTAGATTTTCTCTTACACTGTGACCGTGAAGATGTGTTGGGTTAAATAATCATTTATTTTTAGCCAGGACGGAAAGTCTGAAGCCCATTCAGCAACCATCCTTCCAGTAAGGTCCTCAAAGTTGTAAAAAGTTCATTCACATGGATAGAAAGGAAAAGAAAAGTTGGATAGGTGCTTTTGTTTTAATAACAGTTTTGGTCAAGAAAGACAACATTCTTTATTTCTTTTACCTTAAATATGGTGAGATCATAAAGAGGTGATTAAATTCAATAAATCTAACCTCAGATAAACAGCGTAACATGTCACACTGAACAGAAACTAAAAGTCACAATCAGTGTGAATTTATACAATGCCAAAGAGGAAAGATATCAGAATATTTATCAGCCAGGACAGTCTTCAGCTCCATCATGAGTATCACTATTCACATATTTACTCATGTACTATTCTTATTACTTATAAAGTACAAAAATGACCTGTTAAAAATTCCTGTCAATATAGACCTATACATTGGTATGTTTGTTATGAAAATACGTCCAACAGAGGACATGGTTTGCATACCAAACTATTGGACCTAAATGCGGGGACCATGTGTCTGACAGCTAAAGCTTGGCTGACATGTGGATATCCGTTACAACCTGTTGTTAAACACTTTCTCATCTTGTCTTATTGTCAGATTGAAGATGCCTTTGAGAGGCTCCCTGGCTTCAAGAGCACCTACATCATGGAATTCAGGTACAGCTTCATTTATCTGGAGTCCTTCCATTTGACTTTATGTTGGACATCTGCTGCCATTTGCTTCCAGGATTCAGCTTTTGTTTGTTCTTGTTTTCAGGCCACAGAAAGATCTAGAACGGTAAGTTAGATCTTTTTTGTATTGTTTTTCAGATTTTTTTTATCTACAAATGCTGATTTATAGGAGTCCTTTGTCCTTTAAGAGCTCACAGATGGCTCCCTGTACATCAGTTCTTGGTAGTTCCATGTTTCCACTTTAGCTGGAGGATTATTGGGGGGTGTTTGTACCGGTCTGACATCCTGAGCCTTTGGAGATGACTGAGCTCTGATGTTTGACCTGGTCAGTAAACAACAGTTCTGAAGCTGCAGCGTTATTGACAGTTTGGAACCTGACTGGGGGAATCTGTTCAGGTCTAAATGATATGATTGGTATGATTTTTTTCCACTGGTTGTGGTGTCCCCACATACCTTCTCCCCCTGGAAGCCCTTTCACAAGCCTGTCGCAGTAAACAACGGCTCTACTGCTCTTCCTACTGCTTAATGTCCTTAACAATAGTCAATCAGCTCTTAAATGAGATAAGTGGCTCGTCGGCCACCTGCAGCCGCCGGGGGATTACTGTGAAAGGTTTATGACGAGCTCTGTGCTGTTGCCTCCCTTGTCAGAAACCCCCCATGCTTGGCCCACCCTACCCTAGGTTAACCTTTTAAACCTTCCTGACCTCTGCAAATATGTTAGGGAATGAGGGCAATGAGGGCATCAATTTGATGTTGAAACCAGTGGGTTGTTTATATAATATTTATCTTTGACTATTTAAAACTAGAGCTGTGGGCTTTATTTTGATAGGAACATGTTTTAATTGGTAGTTTTATCTTTTCTAAAGTTCTTTTTCTGCAGATAATTCTTTTTTTTCCCTTCAAAATTCCTTAAACTTTTCTTCCTTACTTGCATAATAATATACTTAGATTGATTTGTATGTTTTGTACATTTCTTGATTATTTAATTTTCTCATTATTATTTAAAAATATTTTTTGCATTTAATTTTTTAAATAGTTGATTGTTTCTCCAAATAACACATTTCTTAGACCTTTTTCTTAATTGTTCTCATAATTTTCCATTTTCAATTTGTCATTTTTAAACTTTCCAAAAATTTTACTATTTCTTGAGAATTTCTATATTTTTATATTATTTCTTAGTTAAAAAAAGCAATTTATTTATTTTTGTCTAATATAAATATGAAGTTTTTTAATATAAAGTAAATAATACATTTTTGATCATTTTGTATTCTAGTTTTGTCCAGATTGTTCCTCAGTAGCGTTTTTAAAAATTGTATTCCTCTTCCCTGAAATTTTTCAGAATATTTATGTTTATTGCCTGATACATGCTGGATAATATCTTAAGCTAATAACCCATGTGGAACTAAAGTCCTCAGACAAACAAGTGTGCTCTGATCCCCTCAGGGGTCTTGTGGTCCAGGTGCATTATGCTATTACTCTGGAGGTAGAGGTGGACAGTGGTGGCATCGCCAATGACACGCTGGACTTCATCACACTTCAAAACAACCTGGTGGAGAGGAACTACCCTGGAGCTGCTGAGCAGCCCACTGTCATCTATACCATCACTGACTTCCGCAACTTCATCACTGAGGCGCTTCACAAAGATAATTTTATGACTAACAGCAGCTTGGAGACCATAGAGAATGGTACCATGAGTTTTATTGTTGAATCACAACAGGAACATTGGAATTTTCTGTTTTACTTTCTTTCTAATGTTTCTTTCTGCAGCAGAGAACTTGCTACTTCCTGTCAAACCTACTAGTCGACCCATCGACACCTATGAGAACATGGTGAGTCTGCAGCAAAACAAGAGCAAAACACGTCATGTGTAATAAAACCTCTCCTCCTTAAACTAAAGGATCTCCTGAAAGCTAATGGTTTTCAAACATTCTTTCTTTTTTCAGGATAATGTTCTTGCAGCAGAGAAGCCTCCTGATGCTCCGAGCTACGAGGTTGAAACCAGTGATGTTTTTCTGAAGAAGGAGGACTTCTTGTTGGACACCGTCAACCAATGGAAAGGTCCACAGAGCGCGGAGGTGAGCGAAAACGACGTCTTCATATTTGAAGAGAACACAGTTCCTCCAACGTTCACTGAATTCTCAGAAAAAACCTTCAGCCTGGATCAACAAACCAAAGACGGTAAATTATATTGCTTAATAAAGAAAAACTTTATATATACAACTGCCATATAACCCATATTTCTCTGCTTTACAGAAAGCAGAAATATCAAAGATGAGGGGTTCCTCCTCAGTGGCACCCCCAGCCATGAAGTTCATCACAAGGACCCCTCTGCAGCCAGCATTCTTCCTGCGAAAACTCCCCCTGAGACCTATCCTGAGGACAGGTCTGGCTCTGGTTTCTCTGGAGATGGCCATGAAGCGGAATTGCCATGGCAGACTTCATCAGTGATGGACATCACTTACAATAGGGGGGATGGCAGTCTTGAGGTTCTCCCACCACCTGATCTAGAGGTGGATATGGATGGAGAACTGGTTGCAATGCAGCCTCCAGCCACTAAAAATTATGACTTGGCCACAAAGGGGGAAGAACTGGCAAAGAGAACAACAACTCATCATGAAGTTGTTAAGAAACTTGCTGTGGATCTTGATCTGGTGACACCCCACATCCATACAGATACTCTGGAACTAACCACAGCCCAGATCTCTGTTGTTTCACCCACAAAAACCCCATCTGTGCAGCTTCCTGTGGAAACATTGGAAGCAGCAGGACCCCATAAGGACCATTCTGTGGTGGAGTTATTTACTTCTTTGGTTTCAGTCACAGATTCTCCTAAACCTGCATCTTGGACTCAGGAAATGGCTGTTTTTGCAGAATCAACTGATCCAAGTCTCAAACTTCAAGAATCAACCAAAGAGTTAGACGTTACCACTGAAACAGGAGCACAGCTGCGAGTTGTTACAGTCAAATTGCAATCCACTAAAGACATACTAGAGAAGGAAAAGATGAAAGTTAGTGTTACCCCTGAAGGACCGGAAATCCCTTATACTGAAACTCCCCCAACTATGGAATCATCTCCCTTTATTGAGGTTGTAGAGGGCTTTGCCACAACCACTGATGTGCCGTCACAAGTCAAGGTTGTAATAGAAAAACCTGAACCACCCCTGGGAGAAACCAAAACACATGACAAGGTTGAGATTTTGGAAGTGAAACATTTAGGCACCTTTGATACAACAACTGCAGCACCGGGTTCTGAAGTGATAGACCAAGACATGGTTGTGGATGAGGTTATGGTTGTCTCTACGACAACTGTCACTACGGTCACGACTCCATCCATTGCTTCAGTCCACATCAGCAGCATCGAGCTCGCTCGTGAAAAGGATTCACCGTTTACTCGAGTTTCTGATTCAGTTCCAGAGGATGATGAAATTTTTCACCAAGCTCATGATGATGTGACTGAAGTTCCACTAAGCCCTCCTTCAGATGTCTCTCAGTCTGTTGTGGTGACAACAAAAGGTCCCACAACTGATGCTGTTGAGGAATCACCAAGTTCTTTAGTACCAGTCCAAGGACCCAGTCTGACCTTACTCAAGCCATCAACAGGGAAAGTAGAACCTTCAGGAGGAGGAGTTGAACCAAAAAGAGTGGAAATAAAGCCTTTTGAAGAGAAAGTTGAACCTTTGCATTTGGGAGTGGAAGTAGAACGATTGGCTGTTGAAATAGATCCTTTGGTTGAAGAAATAGAGCCTTCAGGGATGGAACTAGAACCTTCTGGAGTTGAAGTAGAGCCCTCTGATACAGGAGGGAGAGTTCAAAATTCTGAACTGGGAGCTAAAGTAGAACTTCCTGGTATGGAAGTAGAACCAGTAGTAGCAGTTGAAGTTGAACCCTCGGGTGCAGTAATAAAGCCTTTGACAGTGGGAATTGAACTTTCTGGAGCTAAATTAGAGCTTTCTGAAAAGAGAGACAAAGTATCAGAAGTGGATATTGACCTTACAGGAGGTGAAACCAAACATCTGGATGAAAGTGCAGAACAACCTTTTACAGTTGAAAAGGATCAGTTTGGTGGGACAGTAAGACCTTCAGTAGAACCTTCTGGTGGTGAAATACAACTTCTGGCAGGTGGAATAAAGTCCTCAGAACAGGAAATACCATCAAGTAGAAAAGTAGAACCTTCTGGAGGTGACATAAAACCATCTAAAACTTCTGGAGTGGAAGTACAACCTTCTGGAGGTGAAGTAGACCCTTCAGATGGGAAAGTTGAACCATTAGAGGGAAAACTACAACCTTCAGCAAAGGAAGTAGTACTTCCTAGAGATCAAATAGAACCATCAGAAGGAAAAGTAGAACCATCAGGTAGGGAAGTACTCATTTCAGGAGGGAAAGTAAAACCTCCTGTCGAGGAAATAGACAAGGACACCCTTCAAATACCAACTTCCTCACAACAGAAAATCAATGAGACCACTTCTGTGATCAAACTCCAACCTTTCGACCATGATTTCTCGAATGTGCCAGGCATCGATGTTAGCATTGATTTGTTCCAGTATGGTGGCTTGGCAACTGAAGGTGACAGCAGCGGCTTCTCTAGTGGAGCTCAGAGCTCAGACCTGGATGCCATTGCATTACCAGCTAGGCCAGGTAGAGCTCTGACGGTTTTCTTCAGTCTGAGGGTGACCAACATGGTGTTCTCCATGAACCTCTTCAACAAGAGCTCTGCTGAATACAAAGAACTGGAGCAACAGTTTCTACATCTGGTGAGGCATGAAAGAATTATATCCCGATAAATAAGTCTCTATGATTCACATGCTGCTAATACATCCTTGTCTTGTCCTTGCAGCTGGTCCCATACCTACAGTCAAACCTGAACAACTTCCAGAACCTAGAGATCCTTAACTTCAGGAATGGCAGCATTGTTGTGAACAGCAGGATGCGGTTTGGTAAACCAGTTCCTAAGGAAGTTGACAATGTAATCTACTTGATCCTGGAGGACTTTGCTAATAATGCCTACCAAACCATGAATCTGGCCATTGACAAGTACTCGCTTGATGTCGAATCAGGTAGAGTTGAGCTAATTTTTTTAACTTAAGTTTACCTGGTCACATATTTGCAGTGTCCCACATCTTAAAGGATTAATGGGGATATAAGAGTTTGATCTTGAAAAGGAACAGGACTTTTTTTTTATCAAGGGTTAACAGGTTAATTTGTGTCTCAAATGATTTGAAGACATTTGCCATATGGTAATACATTATGTTGACTATTAGAAGTGAAAACATAAAGACAACGTAGTGACATATCCCTCCTTTTGTTTTCTACACATACATCCAGATCAAGATGCACACACTTAGATGCTCATTCCTTCGGGCCATTTATCCAAAACAAACAATTATCCTTGAAGATAAACTATACTGACTAGATTGGTTTGCCTTTCTTCAAAAATGGTTGAAATCTTAATTGTATAAAATGAGTATTGACAGAAAGCAACATGAAAAATGGCAGCTCAGCTGAGTCTATAGTCTGTAGCATCTCAGCAGCTTTTCACTAGTAAGGACTCTGATCTAATACCTGGGATAATCTGTCTGGGTGGAACGTGAGCACTTGCACAGACACTGATTTGAACTGGTGAATGAACATCACGTACGCCGTTCTCCTCTACAGTGTAGCTTGTAAATGCGCAGATTTAATTAATGATTCTTCCAGATGTACCCCAGGAAATTTGTCAGACTTTGTTTTCCCTCTAAAGGGAAAAAACTCAAACAAAGGTTAAAGATTATAGACATGGAAGATGCCATGCATCCTGTAAAGTCCACATGAAGCTGGCACTACATTGGGATCAAGGGGTGAAAATAGACTTTTTACGTGGTATTGTCCGAAGAATGACTCCATCTTTCCTGTATCTGCTGAGCTGCAGCTCTTTAATCTGTCTGAGCCAACAATAGGAGTTCCTGACAGCCTGATCAACCTAATCTATACCAGTGAGTCACTGTGGTCTGAACTCATGGTAATCAGTTTACTCATCTTCATTGTTCTCCGTAGGCAGGTTTTCCATTGCACTGACACACATTTAAACATGCTCACGGGTATTGGAGAGACTGCTTCTGGATCTAGTTTGCTCCGTCATACCTTGACTTATTATGTAATACCACTAAGAGAGATATTTTTGTACAGATAAAATGAAAAATTAAGATTTCTAGGTTAAACATAAAACTGAATTACAGCATGATATATTTATGTAAATGTTGCACATTGCTTTAAAGAATCTTTCAGCAGTTATAATATCTCTTAAAATCCTTTCAATAATTAAAGGTTCCAGGTAAATAATCACCATCTTCATGGCATTTGTTGAGAAAAACCTAAATGTATTTCAAAGATTTCTGAGCCGATACATTGTTATACCTAATATGTTTTCTGTGCCTTTACTGACTTTAAATGGTTCTGAAAGAGCAACAGTTAGTTGTAAATCTAATCACTTCATAGTGGTGTTCTTTTACACAAAGATACTTTAGAAACTGTAGCCTGTAGATTTTAGTAACAATAGTCTAGAGGTGATCAACTACATCCCATAAACTGTATGGCTGATTCACAGTCTTGCCCTCCTGTGACCACGGTTGGTCAGTACTAAATGCTTCAACTGAGAGCATTCTTAGACTATGAAAAATATTGTCTTTGTCATAGAAATCTTGGGGGAAAGGGGGTGTTCAGTGGTTAGAGAGGCCTAGAGGACCAAGTTCAAATGCCCAGACTGGCAACCAAACTGAAATACCCAGTGCTGTAATATTGTGATGGCCACCCTGTGAAGGAAACTCATTACTTGTACTCACAATCTTGTTCTTTCGGTTATTATAAATATAGTGTTTAGACTAATTTATGCTCTTTTTACGTATATGAATTTCCATTTCAAACGTTATAACTTCCATTTCTCATTAACCTGGCATGGTTTTCAGTACAGACTGCTGTGATAGGCTCCAGCTACCTCTAACCCTGAACTGGATGAAGCTGGACTGGATGGGTGTTCAATACAGCCAGCAGAGTGCAGAGTTCAATTTACCCCTGTTATCTGACCAGCTTCCGTCAATAACAATTATGTTGGCAAAGCAGAAGATCAAGATAATGTATACTCTCCAGAAGACGTATGAAAATAGGCAGCTCAGTAGACAGCAATGGTGTATTCAGTCACTGAAGCCATCTTGGCTTCCTTGCATTCTCAAAAACCTTGGAAACAGACCAAATTACACAGATTAATAACGCAAAAGAAAGATGGAGGGCTCAATATTTAGGTATTCAAGTAAAGACTCAAGTCTAACTTTCCCATTCATTGGTTTAACCTAGTCAATGATTTTCAGTAAATTGTGACATTCTCTTTCAACATGTACCATGTTTTTATCACTCTATGATTTTCACAATGTTCTTTGCTTTGATATGGCTGTTTTCAGTCAGCCTTATATCATATAATAGTAGTGGGATTCCTTTCTGAGGCCAAATACTCCACATTTATAAAACACACACACACACACACACACACCATTCATCCCCACATGCACACACACCATTCATCCTCACACACACCCACACACA
>JBAMHX010000027.1:474404-494771 GCA_037177515.1 Pseudomugil tenellus | reverse complement strand
TAACGACAGAGCCACACACTAACAGTGCTAAACAATACACCGAAACCAAAAAACTCTCAGCAGAAACTCACCTAAAAAGTGCTTGCTCACTATATTACTGTAGTAAAGAAGTATAACTTAAACTTTGATTGATGTAGTTTAGTAGTCTTGAGTGTTAAAAACTATTATACTAATAACAGATCAGTTAAAAGCAAAGCTAAAAGATTTTTAGCCTCTTTATAAAAACATCAAGACATCAAAAACATCATACAGCTCTGACGATGTTCCACAGCAATGGCATATAATAGTGAAACAAACCCTAACTGCTTGCTGTAGTTCTCACTCACTCAAAACTAAAAGGCTGGTACCAGGAGATAATTGGGCTAATAATTTAAAAAGAGGTCAGATAAAAAAAGAAGGCCGACGACTATTTAGAATTTGTAAACTTCTAAAAAGAACAAATCCTGAAACAACATGAAAAATCCACCATGAACATAATGAAACAACACAAAACCTCCACCTTGTCAGAATATGAGTTCTGAACTAATTGTAGGTTAAAATAAACTTTTTTGGGGAAGACTTAAGAACAGGCCATTATAATATTCTATCCTTGTTGACATAAGCGATAGCAGCTCTGTGCTGGGCAGAATGAAAAGTGCAGACTCTGACAATGTTCTTAAGACTTCAGACTCAATTCACATCACAATGAGGTCATTCCTTGGATTGTCGATTTAATCTTTCTAATAAAAGAATAGGCATGAATTAAATGACAAATTGTTATTTTATTACATTATTTTAAAAATAAAACTAAACCATGACTGATCCAACACTAAGACAAAATCCTGTCTGATATCCTTGGAAATATAGAGTCAGACAAAGCAGGTTCAAACTAAAAAATTAGTTTTCACGAATGTGAAATGTTTCAAATTTATTTGGACCTTAAATTCCGCCTTCAGTTCAATTTGTAGAAAGTAAAGAGAAACTGAGAAGCTTCAGACCAACTTAACTTCAGCTGATTGTTCTCCTGATGCAGAAACATTACAAACCAGCAGGAAACTCTAATGATGCTCCACCAGCAGCATCAAAGATTCTCCCACCACAACCAGCAATCTTTTCCTCATGTCTGTTTGTCTGTTTACTTTCAGCTTGTATCTGTGGTCTGTCTGTGGTGTGGCTCAAACTTGCCAAACTGGAAACTGACCCATTTTCTCTGTTTATTGATCAGATTCCTGGAGAGGAGAGGGAGCTCCACCACATAACTGCTGGCAGCCGCCGACCTGCAACAGGTACCAGCACTGTTCAGAGGGAGGACAATTACATTGACACAGAACTAATGAATTGGATTTATATTGTACTTTTTTTTTACATTTTGAGTGTACTGCATTTGTTTTTTCTATTCTTTTATTTTGACCAATAACCCTGAAGTTATATGTATATATACTAAACATATCTTGCAATAATAAGAATCTTTCAAAATATTGGTGATTCAGATCACTCAAAAAATTAAATAGAATCTAATTTAGACCAAGATACAAGGTGGAGAAAATGTACTGTGCTATGAAAGCATCCAATTAGCTGATTAAAATAGAAACAACTACAGTTAAACTGCTTGTCTATAATGTAATGGGGTAGTACAAAAAAGTTCTAAGAGTGAAAGTCACACCCCTTCTGCACTTGTAGACTGGGACATACACCACCATATGACTGTAGCTGAGTCTGTTTCTAAAGAAAAAATAAATGGGGTCTTGTCTGGGATATTTTAAACTGATGAATGTCTTGTTGTTTCTTCCCAGAAACCTGCCTTTGTGTTTGTCTCAAGGAAGGAACAGGAGTTTGTTTCCTCAGTGCTTCCATCATTTTGATTGGTTGTGAACGTGATCAGGTGCTGCCAGATGTGGAAGTACATCTAAAGTGAACTTTGGATGTTTTTATGGAAATACTGTGTTGCTTTTTATTTTTATTTTTTCAGATTTTTTTTTTGGACAAACTCTGAAATTACTGCTTTCTAACCACGTGACATTTTCACTGCTGAGTACCTCTGTCTTATGTTTTTTCTGGTGGATTTCTGGTGGGCTTCTTTTTGCGTTCCAATCTGCTGGTCCCTGGTCAGGTTTTACAATCATATTTGTCTGCTGTGGTTTTTCCAGGACAGCCCACCTGACAGCGCTTCTCCCATCAGTGCCTTCACTGCTCTGATAGCTCCTCTAAGATATATTGCATATATCTCAGAGCTGCTGATATAAACCTGCTTTTCCACCACATCTCACATCATACACCTCCTGCTTTCTCTTTCGCTTCTTCTCATTAATGTTTACATTTCTGAGGGAATGTTAGATGTTAGTTCAATGTGCACTTTGTGTAGCATTTTGTGTGTTCCATGATTTTCACGCCGTTCAGCCCAAAGAGAAGTTTTTTTGGTCTAATCAGATTGAAAATTTTGCTTCTCTAACATCCCTTTTCTTTGAGCAAATTTGTTAAAAACTACTAATTTATCTGCTCAAACAAACAAACCTGAGATGTCCTCAGAAATATTTCTTTATTTTGTACCTGCAAACTGTAAATGTTTCATGGCATGTAGTTTCTGCAAGAGACTGTTTACATCAAAAAATCTATTTTAGTATTCCTAAACTGAATGACAAAGCTGCTCTTATTAGAAAGTATAATATGAAAGAGAAAATATATTTATAAGGCAAATGTCAATGAACAGGCAAATTTATCATATAAATCATTTACAGTTAGTTTAGTTACCGTATTCTTCTGAAAGAGCACTATCTGGTCTCAGCAAAGACTCTTCCCCAACCTGTTTTCAATTAAGTAGTCTAAGTCCTGTCCGGTTCCAACTGGATGGACGATTGGAAACCAGACAGTTCTGCGTCGCAAACAACTATTACCTGGCTCTAGCTAGGTCCTATCTGATTATAATTAAGTCCTCTCTGGTTTCAATTAGGTCTATTTAGTTTAAACTACACTACCAGTCAAATGTTTAGTGAAATTGATTCAATGTGAAAGTATGTCTAAACATGTACTTGTTCTGTTAGCCTGATTTGGTTCCAAATGGGTCCTATTAGTTTTCAACCAAAGCTTGTGAAACTAAAAAGAACTAAGTGCTATCTAGTTATACCTATATCCTACCTGGTACCAACTAAGCACTACCTAGTTACAACTAGGTCCTAATTGGTTCCATATAGGTTATATGTGGTTCAAACCAAGCACAGTCTGGTTATACCTATTTCTTATCTGGTTCCATCTCTGTATTATCTGGTTCCAAAAGGCCATGTACACACATAGCTGGGTTTTTGCAAAACCATGTATCTTACCTCCTCTGGTTAAAAAAAACAAGTCCACACCACCTGATTAAAAAAATCCTTTCACACTTATGCGCATAACCAGGCTATTCAGCACATTCATGAGTCTATCAACCCTTGTTTTTCATAATCTACCCTCTTTAACTAAAAAGTACAGTGTGCAGGCAACTTTTTTTACAAGGTGACCGGTGACAGTAGACTGCCCTTGCTATGTGAGGATCTAATAATAACAAGAGGAAGGACCGTGACTTCTGGGAGGATGGGGGAGATCTATTTGCAGTACTATTTGTGCTTGTAATAACAAACAATCATGAAGCGCCTGGACAATTGATAAAGCTAACAAGTTTTGAGGACATTAGTATTGTAAACATAGGTGACGCATTACTGTGATTTCATAGTATTTTTCATCACAGACAGTGATGTTTCCACACCAAAAACTGTGGTTATATGTGTCCACATGCAGATGTTTAAATGTAGGTTTAAAAAATCTTTACTTTGGTAGGAGGTTTATCAAAGAACTGAGTTGTCATTAGGATGACAGGCCAAAAAAAAAAAAACAAACATTTGTTTTGTGAGCTACCCAACTATGTGTGGACAAGGTTCCTGCTAACTCTGGCTCCAACTAAGTTCTATTTGGTTCCAGCTAAAAGCTTTTTGACTCAAACTAATTATTATTTTACTCCAACTAGGTTCTGCCTGTTTTGAATGAAGTAAATTCCGATTCAAGTTAGGTTCAGTCTGGTTCAAATTAGGTCATAACTTATTCCCAATGCGCACAATTTTCCCAACAAAGTATTTTCGGGTTTTAGCTACATACCCTTTGGTCTCAACTACTAATTACATGGTTTTGGTGAGTTATTGTGTTCCAACAAAGCTCATTTTGTACAAGTTGCTGGTTTTTTGTTTGTTTTTTTTTTTTTGTTCTAGAAAGGTACAATGTGCCCTGCCACTCGCCCAATGTCAGCTGGGATTGGCTCCAGTCGACCTCCGACCCCATCCGGAAATAAGTGGTACATAATGGACAGTTGGAAGCACAATGTGGTTCGTGAAGGATTCTGTTTGTTTTGGACATGTTTACATAGCAATGAAAGTATTGATTTGCTCCAATATTATGTTATCTTGGTCCAAAAGTTAAAAGATGATATCACTCAAACCCAGCAGAGCCTGCAGAAACATTTCTTTCTTTCTTTTTTCTTTCTTTTTTGTTTTCAATTACTTGAATTTTTTCTGTTTGTTCAGTTTTACTTGAAGGATTTCTACTGAAACTCATTCCTCAGAAGCATAGTTTTGTGACCAATCCAGTAGATGTTAGTGGTTTTGTGTTCTGGTTATTGTGTTGATTTTCTCCAGAGAGCCCTCACGTGGACTTGAGCGGTTACTCATCCTCACAGTTCGAGCCCTCTGCAATGATTTTAAATCTGGATGCATGTTGGTGTCCACATGTGCGGGGCTCTCTTGTCTGTTCTCTTTGTGTTTTGTATTGTGTTTTCTATGTCAAAGTGCTATGTCAAACAAACAATCAGATGTAGAAGTGCAAGTTGGCAGCGTCACACTTTTCTAAAATAAACCTTATTTTTTACAGACTCTTTGTCCTCATTGCTCATATAGGAGAAAAAACAATCCGGCTCAATGAGATGTTTTTATTCAACACTTTCTGTTAAACTTCTCAGTTACATGGAAACAGAGTTGGACGTTTTGAACTGTGAATGTACTGGTGCTCTATGTGAAAAGAGAAAAGAAAATCTCTTCTGCATCAGATAGAGGAATGTGACCGAGGTCATCAAACTCTGAGGGAGGTAGAAAGTGGGCTGATAGAGGATAATCCCTCTGTCAATCCATTTCTGTCATGTGGACAACCTGATGACAGAAGAGACAAAGGTTAAAAAAGTTTAAGCAACAGGAACAGTTTTGTGTACTTTTTTCAAGTTTGTCCTTTTTGTCAAATCTCAAAGTTTTTTTCCTTGATTTTCCTGAGATATATTATTGTATTTACATCTTTTTAAAATTCTATTTTGAGTTTTAAAATGATCAATCCCTTAATCTACTGAAGTAAAATATTTGTAATTCTTATATATTAATATTTCATATATAGAATAGTTTAATTTTTTTATATTTTTGTGTATTGTTTAGAAGCTACTGAGATTTCACATATAAATTCAATAATTTTTAATTAAACGTTTATAAAGTAAATTTTTTTGTCTAGTTTTTCCTTCTTTTTACAAGGTTTATTTCTGTTGTCTTAAAGCAAACACGCAGACAATTGAATAGTATTTTGTTAACATGTCTGGGTTAAGGTTTCAGTGAGGATGACTGCTGACAGAGACGTTCTTCATCACCTGACAAAAATCTCATGACAAACAGCTGCAGGGAAGATCAGAGGTTCTGACGTGAGGAGTGTGTGATGGTTTGGTTGCGTAACTCTGAGAGTGTGTAAGTACCTTTAATCACAATGAACTGGGACCTTCCCGCTTCAGAGGAAAACATCACTGTCCAGAAAATGCTGGAATGCAGATCCTGGATCCTGTTGATGGGAATGAATGTTTGTTTCCATAGCAATGATGTTTCCAGCATCAGCTGTGCGGAAAGTTTTTAAACTCTTGGCTGAAATGTGTGAAAACCTCTTCTTTGTGAGAAAAACTGGTCCTAGTTACATTCTCCTCCATGTGAAGCTGATTTTATGAAAGCATGGTCTTTTTGTTTAACACAAACACATGGGGGTCCTCCATAACCTTATTGAACTCTAAGTTCTGTCAACCAAAATCTAAAAAAGTTCAGAAATTATTTTAATGGTTAATCCAAAGTGGATCATCAGTGATCCATTCAGCTGATTGATCCCAGTAATCAGAACTTCCTGTTCCTGATAATCTTTTTCCAATGAAAACCCCAATATCTCCTCTGGCTTCATGAAACTTTTCATCTTCTGTTCATAATTTCACCATGTTTAGACCCAACCTCCACAGTGGGATCCTAACTTTCCATATGACTGTCCCCAGAACTCCCAAAGCCACCTACCGGAGAATACTGGGAAAGCTACTCTTTGTCACCTTCATAACGTAAATCATGTCTTCACCCATCCGATGCAGCTCACTCTCCCCTGAATGGTGGTTCTGTTTTAGTTTGTAACCGCTGAGGTTGGGGTCATCAGCAGCAGGATCAATGAAACTATGATGCATGAGATGTTGAGAAGAACAGACCCTTAGACCACTAGCATCTATACCTGTAAGGGAATCATGTACGGCCTCTGAAATAGAACCAAAATGAGGATATACTGAGAAAATATTCAAATGTTGCTACCATCTTTGTAAAACCCATATTGCAAATTATGTTTACTTTTCAAATGTACAAATTAGCAACTGTCTCCAATAAACAAATCAACCAGAAAACATTTAAATATCTCAACACAATATCATAAATGGTTTCTCCAGATTCAACCAAAAATGCTATGACCATTGGAGTCGCAACATGATTCAACCCCTTCATGGCAGCTACTTTTAGTACTAAGCACCCTTTTGTTTTCACAACCTGCTGCAAATGTGATGGAAAGTTAGCTCATTCCTCATTGGAGAAGGTTTCCAGTCAGGGTTTATTCTAGGATGTGAGGTTTAGGGGTGATGAGCACCCAGAGAGCTTCCCAGCCAGACAATATAATTTGCAGTTTTGCACATTTAGTACAATTTCATTTCCACTTTTGTAAAAGTTAAAAAAAGACCATTTGAAAGGTTTGCAACTAAACCAACAAATCTGATAAAGGTTATTTGAATACTGATCTCCCTGCAATAAAATGCCAACATGTCCAGGTGAGTAATGTATTAACCCTCAACAGGGTTAAAACATCATTGCCTAGTGCCATAGAGGGAGCCTCCGGCACTGACAAAATAGCTGACCTGTGGAGGCAACACTATTCTGCTGTATTTAATTGTGTTGAAAGGGCCCCTACAAGGTGGGAAGTATTACTAACAGAGATGCAGTGTGTATCACTCCTTGTGAAGTCCATCAAGCAACAGGACAGTTTCTAACAATAAAACAAATGGCTCAGATAATATCACAGCAGAACAAGAAAGTATGCAAGTTCAAAAACTGCAGTACTGCTCACTTTCTGTTTCACTGGGTTCATGACCCATGGGCTGTTGTCTGACTCCTTAGGACAAGGCTGGCAAAGTTGGGAGTCTGGATAATTATGGGCCAATAGCTTTAGCTATTGTTTTATCTAAAGTCTTTGAGAAAATATTGCTTGAACGCCTGTGTCACTGTATAAAAACAACACATAACCAGATTGGTTTTAAATCCAAGTTGGGTCCAGATCTGTGTATCTGGTCTAAAGGAGACAGAACAGATGTACCTAAGACAAAACTCCTCGGTGTCAATAAGGTTCATTGATGCATCCAAGACATTTGAATCTAAGCATTTTTATAAATTGAGTCAAAGAGGTGTCCATAAAAGCGTTTTTATAATCTTGGCATATTTGTATTGAAGTCAGAAGTTGCAGGTTAAATGGGCAATACCATTTCATCCTCTGGGGTCAGTAATGGGGTGCGTCGGGGGGGCTACTGTCTCCTGTCTGTACATGGATGATTTGTCCAAAACACTAAACAACTGTAGAACTGGATGTGTGATTGGTAAGGGTCTGGTGAATCATTTCATGTACGCTGATGATTTGGCCCTACTTTCTCCTAGCAGTGCTGACTTTCAGCAGTTGTTGAATGTTTATTCTGACTATGGACTGAAGTTTGATGGGAAATATAATGCAGTGTTGTACTCATTTGCCGGAACAAAGGGGACAGAGAACTGTGTTTTCCTGGCTTTCATTTGTCTGAATAAAAAATAAGTGTCCGCTCTAAAGTTAAATTTAACATTTAAAAGTTATAAACTTTCCTTTTTTCAAATTCCACCCAAGATTTTCTATCAGGTTCAAGTCAGACAGCTGTGATGGGCACTTTAATATCTTCCAGGCCTTCCAGCTATCATTGTCCTCTTTGAAGGTCCAATGATGCCCAAGCTTCAGCTTCTACACAAATGGCATCACATTTTCTGTTAGGATTTTAGACTTGTTTGACTTCATCTTCCCTTTGAAATGCTGTAGGTTTCTAGCGCCAGAGGAAACAAAGTAGCCCAGATCATCACTGATCCACCACCATGTTTCAATGTAAGCTAGGTGTTCTTTTTAGTATTTGCTTCATTTTTCCGACTACAGACATAGCACTGATCCATAGGCCCGAAAAGTTCCAGTTTTGTTTCATTCCTCTACAAAACAGCATCCCAAAACCTCTTTGGCTTATTTATGTAGTGCTGAGCAAAATGGAGAAGACTTTTCTTGTGTGTTTGGGTCAGTAGTGGTGCACCTGTTGGAGTGCAGGCATGGAACTTCCAGCATGCACCTTATTGTGGAAACTGAAACATAAGTGTCGGCTGCCACTAAGTCTTGGTGGAGGTCCTCAGGAATTTAGTAGCAGTCATCAATGGTTTCTTCTTTCTGCCACATCTAGGTAGTCAAGCCCCACTTCCTTAAGCTCCTAACTTGTGAACTATGATTCCAACCGTATCTCCATGAATATTCAATCCCTTGACTATCTTTTTGTATTATTTTCCTTGTTTATGCAAATAATCATCTTTCCTCTGAAAGTTCTCAACAATACTGTTGACTTTGCGTCTCTAACATTCAATCCAACATCAGAATGAATGATCTAGATATTTGAACTGTTCCATCTCAAGCACTTCTAATACATCTAATAAAAACCTTGATTGATTGTATCAGGTGTGCTTCAGACCACACATGATTTACTTATGAATTTCTATTCAGGAAGTTGAATGCATCTGAGATGGCAATGGTCACTGAGAGTGGCCTTTTTGTTAAATTTGCAGAAACCACTAATGATATTAGTTGTGTTAAGCTATTTCAATGGTTCCTGATTGATCTGTTTATTGCAAACAGCTCCTAGTTTGTGCATGTTGCCAGTAAACCTAGTTTGCAGTGGGGGTTCAGTAATGTTGACAGCAACTGTAGCTGTGGGTGATCAAAACATCAGAAAAACAAAGCAGCTGTACAAGTATGTGTGTGCAAATGCATGCAGTATATATGAAGTGAGTTGTGTTAAATAATGGACGAAATCTTGTCCCACTTAGGGGTAAGAACCAGATAAGAAGGACAATATATCAGAGGAAGACCCGAGTCAGAACCCAACAGTGTCAGTCAGGCCCTCAGGGACCAGGAACCACAGCCATGTGCAAGACTCAGAAAAACTTCACTACCCACCCACTCCAAACCCTGGTCTGAATACAGCTGCGACTTTTTTAAAATTAATTCTTTGTTTCTGGCGCCTCTTGTCCCTCCTTCACCTCTATGGGGTTCTGTTGTTCAATCTCTTTTCTTCTCTGGTCTGTTTCTAACTGAAGAGGTCCTCACGATGGAGACGGAGCAAAGCGGGAAGACACAACACCAGCTCTGAGTTTTCCTCGTACTTAAAGGTCTTCTGGGAGACTCAAACCAGCCATGGATCCAGTCCAGGACCGGAGGCAGAGACCGAGTCAGACCAGGGCAACACCTGGGATCAATAAAGGTAATTGTTGCTGATCATCATGATCAAATGTGATAGATACATGATGGGAGAGTTTTTCTTTCCAGACCTTCATTTTATCATCAGAACCATCTAATTTGTCTTTCATTCAGATTCTCTGTACAGCCTTTTCTTATTCCTTCATTTCTTCACTCTTTATTTCTCCTTTCATCCTTTTCCTTTATCTTGTTGCATCAGTCGTTTCTTCCTTTTATCCTCCCTTGTTTATTTCTTGTCAATGTTTAACACACCAACGTATCATACAACGCCTCAAAACATTAACTCCCATTAAAACTATACACCTATATGGTACATCAATTTCATTGTAATTGTTCGATCAGAGCAATGAGATCCTGTTCTATTTTGTGATCTTATTTTATCAAATAACATTGTCCTGCAAACTACTGTCTCCTGCAGGCAGCAGGAGAGAAACCTGATTCTTGCTAGTGGTTTTGTATTAGCACAAATACATGTCTAACATATCCAGGTGTAAGCAACATCATCACTTGATTAAGATTACAAATCAGAACTACTTGATTAGGTCAGGATTTAAATAGATTATTTTTACTCACTGGTATAATGACATGTCTTTCAGCTACTAATTTAACTTTGTGACTGTTGGTCACCAGTTGAACTTAACTCTCAGACCCCTTTTATTGTAGTGGTGGAATTTATCACTGGTATATCCTCCTGCAATCCATCTCATACTTCATTTCCTCACCTGGTGCACAAAACACAGGCAGTAAAAAACAACTTTTTGATCAGATTATTCCAGTTGGTTCATTCTGATTATGATGGGAGTCTGCCTCACACAAAGAAACAGAAACATGTCATCTGCAAACAGTTTCAGCTTTACTTGTAGCATCACTTCACAACTTTAATCTTAATATACATTCATAGAGACAGTCCAATTCAATCCAATTCATTCCATTAAAATCCAATTAAACTGAATCCATTTCATGACCCACTTTAGTCCAGTGTATCATAACTGTATCCATATAAAGCAATCCATAAAAATATTTACCTAGCTAAGGAAACAGACCCATATCTTCTTATTGATTCAGTCCCCCATTCTGGAGGAAAAACCTCCACCAGAACCAGAACCAAGTAGGATGACTATATGCCTCATTCAGCCAGAGCTGCTTATGTTTTGCAGGATTCCTATAAATTGTCAGATATATTAAATTTTCTATTTTGTAGAATCTCAACAGCTCTTAGCCTGGACTCCATCAGACCTGAACCCGATGACTTCTGCTGACAGATGTGACCTGACTGTAAACTGAACTGCTAACTATCTTCCGGATGTTTCTGCTTCGGCTACGTGAGCTGGCCAGACCATTCTGACTTTCAATGCTGTGAAAATGCGTCATTTCCAGGAGGATAAAGGTTTTTCTGAAAAGCTGTGGAGGCGTGTCCTCAGGTCTGCTGCAGCTCAGCTGAGGCAGGTGTTTCTTGGTGGAAAGTAGCTGGACTTGTGGGGGTTTGATGGGAAACACAGTCCTCAGAGAGAACAAGCACCCCTCTGATTGTTTCCCTCCTCCATCCAGACGCCGCCGGCTGGCCTGTCAGAGCCCGTTAGCTTCGATTGCATAACTTCTCTGCGAAAAGGGAAAAAACGCAAAGGCCTTGAAGCAGTAATGTGTGCCTCTTTTTTCATTCTCACCGCTTTGTGCGATCCATTTCATCTAATGGGAGGCAGGTTGTGTTTCATGTGGTGGAAAACGTAGAGTTATGGGATTAAATGGCAGTTTGATGTCACTCCAGGCTGCAACTTGACTGAACAGGTGACGTCAGGAGATGTTCTGAGATCATTGGAGGCTTTATTGGATGACAACAGAGTTCACAGGTTGAGGTCAGCTTACCTGAGCGGTGCAGTTAATCAGCAACTCTATGATTCTCAGCAGGTTTTCATCCCAATGTCCTGATTCTTTGAATAAGAAGTCATAAAGTCCCCAGCAGAGAACCAATCAGATGCAGTAAATGTTAGAGGTGTGTGGTTTCTCAGAAAGATTAAAAAGTAACGACACATTGAGTTAACCCAGGATTTGTGATCTGCAGGTGGTGGGCGGGGCCTATCAGTTCCCTGAGTAGTTCTATCTATGGTTAACTGATTAGAAAAAGCAGCCTAAATCTTTTTCTTTTCCCATACAAGGGGTGGGCAAGCTGTTAAAAAAGTTTCTTTGCAGATTTGAAACGTCTGACTGTCAGCCGAATGCATTAGTTTCCTCCATGCTGGTGGTCTGTTCTGATCTGGTTTGAAGTAGGCTACCTCATGAAACATTGGCAGGATGTTTCACCATGTAGTGCCATAAAGCCCAACAACCAAACCCCCTTCAGCTCAACTGTGGTTGCCACCAAAATCGTTTTTTTGCCAGACTTAATCCACCAATTTAAGATTCAGTGTAGGCTGGTCCAACACCAGTGACTCTGGTATCAAGTTTTTCAAGGTTGTTTAGGCAGCATGCTCTGTTCCTCGGTGCTGTAACTGGATATTTATAAGCAAAGAAGTCTCTGTAGAAAGGTTAGCACTAGGGCTAAGTCAAGTATTGTCATGGAAACAAAGGGGACTTCCATATAGTTCAGGATTTTATTCAATATAATCCAAGGAAGTGGACCAACTCAGTTCAGTTCTGTCTCTACTGGCTGACTGTCCATCAGAGGACAGATTTTAAAGTTCTGTTGCCTAAGATTCTGTCTTTTTCTGTCTTTTGGACATTGGTTACACATGCTTACACAATCCATGACAATTTGAACATGCAGAACATGACCTTTCACAACTTAGTCACACATGTATTCCCAATAGTTTTACATGTGAATATCAAGGTTAGACATGGGAGTTTACATGGGTAACACATTTTATTACTATCAACATGTTCATGTTTCCTATTCACAGGACATGTTTCACATGTTTATGTACAGGTTTTAAATGTTTCTCTCATTTCACTGTATTGCTACAAAGGAATTTATGTGGGTTTCACATATTATTGTAGTTAAACCTTTCCAAACCTCATTTCCTATGTGGAAAAAAAATATGTATTTTGCATATGTTTACCTTATGCTTCTTGTGTGTTTTTTTTTTTTTTATCTACGTTGGAATTTACAGGAGCTTCACGTTACGAAGATACTCTAATACCATGTTTGTTATTGACAATATAAGTTTTCACATGTCTGAATTGATCAAACATGGGAATTCACATGAGTTTCACATGTCTCTAAAACCTTGTTTCCTTGTTTTTTCCTTGTTTCATTGTTTCCACATCAGATTTTGACTTCTTAAAACGCACCCCTCTCCATCTTCTCACTGTTCCTTCCAGACAAGAATCAAAAGTTCCCCGAGAAGGAGATATTACGGTTAAACCTATCACATTATAACAAGATAACTTTTTCACTTAGATGAGAAAATATAATTATATTAACCTTGTTTTTAACGGGAAACATGTCTCGTTATAACGAGAAACGTTCTCGTTAAAGTTTCTCGATATGAAGAGACTCGTTATATTAAAAACTTTCTCATTATAACGAGATATGTTTTTCTTTAAAACGAGAAAGTGGTCAAATATGTTTTCATGGTTGTGATGGCTAAACACTTCTGTAGGATGTTGAGTGTGTAGGACTGGAAAAATGTCCTTAAAGTCTTCCAGAGAGTATATGGTTGTACGATCCAAAAGTGGAATACCCCGATCAGAGTTCATCGAAGATGTAGAGTCAGATTTTAAAAAAAAAAAAAAACAACTCAAGAAGCGAGATTAAAATACAATGTTGTCCATTGTTTATGGTGCTCTGAATGCAACCGCTAACTGTTAGCTAACAGTTAACCTTAATATGCCCGATCTGACTTGTTATAATTAAGAGGCCTTGGGTTCTTTGCAGTCCTAATGTTATAATTAAGTTCATATATTATTATGTATAAAATATTACTGAATGTGCACTTAACAGTTGTAAAAGGCCACAGACGTATACGTACACAGAGATATAGTTGGACTTCTGTTGCCACAACTTTTAAACCATCACCATTACGTGCAATCGTATTTGGCCTCTGTTGATGGCACTCAGCCACTTATGTCTCCTGACTCCACTTAAGGGTATACGATGGGACTTGGTTATGAACCCCTTTAATTGAATGTGCTCCTGTAATGGACTGGTGAACTGTCCACGGTGTATCCTGCCTCTTGCCCGATGACTGCTGGGATACAGTCCAGCTACATGCGACCCTAAATTGGATGAAGTGGTTAAGAAAATGGATGGATGGATGCAACATCATGTTCCGTTTGTGCAATATGTATGTCACCCTTTTCACATGTGTAAATGTCACAGCAGGACCTGGAAAAGTCATCTGTAACAGGGTCTTTACAGATCTCACTTGATCCAACTGCAGCTAATCCAGAACTCTGCTGCTCTAATCGTCACCAAGACCAAGAAAATGGACCACATCAGTCCAGTTCTGAGGTCTTTACACTGGTTGCCTGTCAGTCAGAGGATAGACTTTAAAGTTATGTTACTGGTTTATAAAACTCTGAATGGTTTAGGTCCAAAATACACCAGAGACCTCTTGACCCAGTATGAACCCTGCAGACCCCTCAGGTAATCTGGATCAGGTTTTTTATCAGTTCCCAGAGTCAGAAAGAGACATGGAGAAGTTGCATTCAGCTCATCTGAAATACTCGGATTATTTAGATCTAGGTTAAAGACCCTTCTGTTCTCTGCTGCACATTCATAATTTTTAATTGAAAGTTAAAACCAGTGTTGTTTATTTTAAGATGATATAATTTATAAACCTGATCAAGTTTTTTATTAGTTTTTCTCTTATATTTTGCCTTTCTTCTTGCTCCTCATCTTAAATTGTTTTGTTAATTTTATGTTTTAATGTCTCTGTGAATTTGTTAAATCCCCCTGCTGTTGAAGTGTTGTCCACTTATTGGTTGTGTTATAACTAATAGCTTTAATATCTTCTTTGTTAACATCGAACAAGGCTGGCAAGGGGAATCAGTAAAAGCGGTGAGCCTGAAGATAATGATGAAGAAACTATAGCAAAAAATCTTAGCTCAATGTTTACATGTGAAGATGAAGAAAATGTAAAAATTGTAAGGAAGTGCAATCATAAGAGATCAACAGACTAGAATGAAATAGACATAACTATACTCGAAAAGTTGAGGCATATCTGCAAATTATCATTTCAAACAGGTTTATTTCCACGTAAAATGAAAATGGTAAACTCATACCACTGTTTAAAACAGGAGACAAAACACAAATGTACAATTTACAGGCCAGTTTAATTGCTTTCACCATTTTCTATTATTCTGGAAAAAGTTATTTATTAAATTATTTATATTATTTATGGACAAACACAACATTTTATATTATGTCAGTATAGATCTAGAAAAAAATAGATCAACATATTTTTGCAATAACTCATTTAACAGAGGAAATAACTAATTGTACAGATCAGAAAATATTTGCAGCACGAGTTATTGATCTCAAAAAAGATTTTGATGTTATTGATCATGATATTGATAAATAATTTGGGGGTTTTGTGCTTAAATGGACACAGAGCTACTTAACAAAAAGCAACAGTATATGATGATAGTCAGATTGTTTGGACATTGGAGTCCACTTCGGGGCCAGTGTTGGGACCTAAAATCTAAGTCTTTATAAAAACAATACGTGGAAAGCTTCTGACACATTGAGACTCATCCTATTTGCAGATGACACCAATATTTTATGTATACTGAAGAAGACTTGCAGCGATTCTGGGAAAAATATTATGAAAATAAAGAAACTTAAAGAAAATGTTTGACAGAAATAAATTCTCAGTTAATTTAAATAAATATAATATGTTATTTGGTCCCCGGCTCGGGCGGTGGCCTATCTGTGTGGAGTTTGCATGTTCTCCCCGTGTTAGTGTGGGTTCTCTCCGGGTTCTCTGGCTTCCTCACACAGTCCAAAGACATGCACCTTGAGGATAGGCTGATTGGGGACTCTACATTGCCCTTAGGAGTGAGTGTCTGTGTGCGTGTTTGTTCTTCTATATGTGTGGGCCTTTGATGGGCTGGCGACCTGTCCAGGGTGTACCCCGACTCTCGTCCATTGTCTGCTGGGATTGGCTCCAGCCCCCACAAAAGGTATTGAGTTACAAATAAAAACAAAGGATGTAGTAAATTAAAAAGTTTATGTTGAAACATTTTTTGGTGTGATGAAAAACCATAAAATATGCTCGAAGTCAAGTTTTTTACAGAGAAAAATGGCAGGAAATATAACAGTGTTGACCAAATCTAAATTGATTTAAAAAAAATAAATTTACATTCTATAATGTTCACTGATTTTGCCATATTTAAGGTTCTGAGCTCTGAGGAAACGCAGGAGTTCCCTGTAACCACCATGCATACAACAGAAAAAAACGTTGTGTTGGATATTAGCAACATACAAATATATTATTCTGGAAGTATTCTCAAATACTAATCTGTCGTTTTTTTCATATTATTATTTCTAATAATGTGATTTTTTCTCTTTTTTGGGAAACTTTTCTTTTGTTCAAATCAATCAATAAAAAGAAGTGTTCTACAAATAAACTTGCCTTGACTTTGAGCAAAATATATTTCACATATTCCCATGAAATTCTTCCCAGACAACGTTTCCTTTCTTCAAAATATGTGTTTACATGTTTAACATGTTCCTTGTGTAAATATGGTGTCTGAGTTGGATTTTATGGCTTTGATATGGTATTACCATGTCGATGTTTTAAAACTCTGATTCTTTTGTGTACATGTTCAAAACCACATTGGGCCACATGTGAGAGAATTTTTTTTTACGTGAGAAAAATCAGGAAAATATTTAATGAAAACAGAAATGAGGAGAGAAAACCTGCTGAAGTAGAACCTGGAAGAAGATACATGAGCAGAAGATGGTTGGATCTAGCTGCACTGGAAGGGTCAGAACCTTTCTGCTGTGATCTCTCAGAATGCTTTTATCCACCGTTTCTCCCCCTCTGCTAATTTCACAATGCTTGATGAGAGAAACTTTATATTTTGACCATTCATTCAGTAATTTAACAGAACAGCTGCAGCATTCCTTCGCTCAGAATGCGCTTAAGCTAAATTATGAGACAGTGTTGGAGCTGAGAGTGAAGGAGCATTTATTCAGGGACTTGCCTCTGTTTTATTGCAGGAACTATTACAAATCCACCTAACCAGACGTGGAGAAATATCCTTGGGGTAAAGTCTAACGGGTATTTTGGGGGATTTCCTTCATTTCTGGAAGAAATCTTCTAATTTATGTTTTTTTGTGGCAGCTAGAGAGCAGGCCTATTGTGGTGGAGATGTCCTCTCAGGGCCTCACTGAGCTTTTCTTCATGTAAGCTGGCATGGAAAATAAGCCATCCTCTTCTCCGCTCTGCTTTCCAAGCCCGAGACATTCCAAGTGGGGGAGCTGACATGGTGGCGCTGGCCCGCACAGGCGACATCTGCAAACACTTTCCAAATCACTGCACCGGCCGAGGAGGAGGAGGAGAAACGGAGCCGTTTCTAATGTGAGTTTTGGCCTGGTCCATTCTCCTGGGCAACTATTGGCCTCATGCATCATCCATCTTCAGGAGAATTCACTGATTGTAAAAAAAAAAAAATGTGCAGATGCGTCATTGCTACATTCACGTTTAAAACCTTTTGGAAGCGTTTCTGAACCTATAGACAACAAAGCCACATTGCTGACCATCACCAGAATCATGAATCATGGATCAGCTAAGTAAAGTCTGTAAGGATTCACATCCAGCAGCATTAATTTGGTTAATATTTCAGGTCATGTCTGAAGACATAATGAGCTGTAAAGATGTGATCTGCTCAGTTTTTGTTAAAACCAGAGACATTTTTAAAACGTGAGTTTAGGCTGATTGGTCAAAATAAGTTGAAACAGCAGCAACAAGAAACTCCACAAAGCAGCTCATAAAAGCAGTTCCAATCCATGTTCTAGTCCCACATTCACATTTCCTGTGAATGTTTTCCTGATTGTTTTCCTGTTTCTCCTTATTCTTCCACTTTCGTACATTTTTCGGAGCATATCTCCTGCATACTTTGTGCGATTTTTACAATTTTGGTATCGTTCGGGAATGGTGTCCTCGGAGGTTTTTACTTTATAACTTTTATAATTTTTAAAATAAGGAAATTTAACTTTTAAACTTTTTCTCCATTGAAATTAACTTAAAGTGCTCAAAATCCCACAAAAACATGCACCTTTTCAAAATGTATTTCCTTCCACATTTTTTCCGCTAGAGACACCATTCAGGAGGCGGAAGGTAAGGGAGGCGGAAGGTAAGCAGTAATGTGTTGACGTAGTTCCTGTGCGACGGCATAATCAAACAAGGTGCGCTCAAACATTCTGATTTACTCATTCACATAACATAACGCTACAGGCTTATTACATTAAAGAAAAATAATAATAACGACAACAGAAGGAGAACTGTCTTTAGAGGTACACTCTGGAGCACAGTGAAGAAGACTTGGCCAGCCTGACGGAGTATATAGACCGGTGCTACGAGAACATCGTCATGGTGAAGCCTGGCAAAACATCGACTCCCTCCGCGTCAGCTCAAGGTAAGAGGCCACGAGAGGCAGACTCGCCTGGGGCCATTTCAACATCTGATGAAGACTTGACGGATATTCTTTTATCCATTGATAAAAAACTAAGCAGCCCGTTTGAGCCTTCTGGAGCTGCTCCATAAAGAGTTTCAGGCGTTCCGTGACTCGCTGGAGTTCAGCCAGAAACAGGTTGAGGCGCTGGCTGCGGAGAACGCCAGTCTGTGAGAGTCGGTAAACTCCCTCACCGAGGGAATGACCCGACTGTCAGCTGAAAATAAAAAATTAAAGTATGAGAGATAACTTAGTGTTTTCAGGGATCCTTGAGCAGGCGGATGAAGATCCTGAGGTGACGGTGAAAAAAATTCATCCAGACTCAGCTGAAACTCCCGGAGAAATCTTTGGAGAGTATCGGCTTTCACAGAGTCCATCACCTGGGAGGTAAGAAAACCGGATCGTCCAGACCCAGACCAATAATTGCCAAGTTTGTTAACTTCAAACAGAAAGAGCAGGTTAAGAGTCGGGGACAAGAGCTGAAGGGTACACACTACAGGGTTAATGACCAATTTCCTCCTGAGGTTTTATCTTGCCTTAGAGTGCTGTTTCCCATCAAGAAAAAAGCCATCTCTGAAGGGTCCTGAGCTGTCATCACGGTGGATAAACTCTTTATTAATGGTCAACTTTTTCGAGATAAAGATACAACACCATGGCTTTACTGATCTCAGGTGCTGTATTATTTATTTTTCATCATTCATCTGACAGACTTTTCACTGAATGTATCAATTTAATATTCTGAGATGTGTATTTGTATGTATATGATTATGCATGCATGTATCTATATGAACTTCTATGTATGTATATCTGTGATCTTTGGTATGATAATATGAGGTTATAAATGAATGTGTGTAAGTATGTATGAGGTTATGAATGTATGTATGTATGTACGAGGTTATGAATGAATGTATGTATATATGAGGTTATGAATGTATGTATACATACATGAATATGTGTATATGATTGTGTGCATATGAACATGTATGTTGTCTATGATGTGTGTGTATATATTCCTGCCAGACAATGTCATTCAATTTAACTCACCATCCGTCATCACTGCACCACTTACATATGAGTTTTTATGATTATCTTTTTTTTTCTTAGGACTACCACTTTAACACTGTTAACACTGAAGCATGAATACAATAAAATTTGTAACATGGAATGTGTGTGGAGCTGGTACAGGGAAAAAGAGGTTAAAAATCATTAATCGGCTACAAGAAATACAGGCAAACATGTCTTATTACAGGAAACTCATCTAACAAACACAACAATTGATCTTCTCCCTACATCGCAGTTTCCACATATATATGCAGCTTGTTATAACTCCAGGCAGAGAGGAGTCGCTATTCTTAATAAGAAAAGACTAAACTTTGACATCAATAGTACAGTAACAGATCCAGACGGTAGATTCATAATAGTTGTATTATCTATTCAAAATACTAAGTTATGTATTCCGAATGTTTATGGTCCAAATGTTGATGATCCCTCCCTTTTTCACTCCCTCTTCACTTCACTCCAGAATCACTCAGATAACACACTCATCATCGGGGGTGATTTCAATATAATCCCTAGTGCAGGGGCGGACAGACATAGTACTAAAGGAAGTTATCGAACTTGGCAATCTTCAGAAACTCTAAAACAATGTATGAAGGATTTTGGTCTTTGCGATGCATGGCGCTCTCACCATCCCACACTAAGAGAATACACCTTCTTTTCTTCAGTCCAGCATTCCTACTCTAGACTAGATTATTTCTTAACTAGCAGCTCGTTGCTGATTGACATCTCAGAGAAAAAACGTAAGAATAATAAACCAACTACTAAAAACTGGAGATTTAAAACATCATTACTTAAAGATCCTGAGTTTACTGATTACTTTAAAAAAGAATGGTCCATATATCTAGAAAACAACAATCT
>JBAMHX010000027.1:438498-466990 GCA_037177515.1 Pseudomugil tenellus | reverse complement strand
ACTGTGGGAGGAAGCCGGAGAACCCGGTGAGAACCCACGCTAACACGGGGAGAACATGCAAACTCCACACAGATATGCCACCCCTGAACCGGGGATCGAACCGGCAACCTGCTTGCTGTGAGGCTGCAGTGCTAACCACCTCGCCACCGTGCAGCCCATTAACAAATCATATTTGCACAATTTTTCACTCTTTAACCAATTATTATAGGCTACTTACACTCTAGATGAATGCTGTATTACTACCAGAGTGAGTATACAACATATTGACAAGTTGTCATGGCAATGAAATTGATGCTTCTTCAGATTTGCAGGGGCTTTAGTGGTATGGGAAAAATAAATTTAGCTTTCCAAAGAAAATGTGAAATAAAAAAAATATATTTTTCACAAAATAAGAGATCAGATCAGCTTTGGAAGGTCATAGAGCTTAGTTGGTTCATTTCGAAGAAATTCGTAAGTCTGGTCAGATCCTCTTCCCTGTCATCCGCAGTGACCTGATTAATGTGGTTTTAGTTGTCCATTACCAGTTTTTTTGCTTTAATGAACTTACACATATGGGGGTTATATGACTTGTTCATTTTAAGTAAAGTTAGTGATATATGTATGAGTGGAAATCTTTTCACAAATAGTCAAAGAGTGAAATATAAATTCAGTCATGGACCACCACGAATTAGAAGGAATTAGAAGAAGAGGGAATAGGGCTTCAGAAAGAGGAGAATTAGGGTTTACGTGCTAAACAACAATCAGTGGCAACACCTGCAATGTTGTTGAAAATGAACTAATATTGCTTTTATTTGGTAAGAAACTGCAATGGAAACTCAGCTTCTGCCTGAATTTAACTGTTTTTGTTACCATGAAATGAAGGGAAACATAAAGCATTGGGTTTAGTATTAATAACAATAGTCAAACTAATTGTGGTGATAAACGTGTTTAAATGTGCTTAATCAACATTAAAGTTTAGACTTCATGTTTAAATGCATTTGTTTTCTGTTGGAGTTTCCATTTAATTGGCCGTAGGATAACAGCGGCTCGCTGGCCTATTTGGCAGCATTAGCATCGTTAGCCTAATTGGCACAGTGTGGTGGGAACGATGTGCTTCAGGCTGCCAGTATGTTTGTAATAATGGTGTTCTTAATTAGTCCAGGCTCGCTGCTGTTTGATGTGGGAGCACCGACCAGGACATGGTGTGGAGCCGCACGGCTGCTCGCCGGAGAAAACAAACTTTATGGATGCAGACATGAGGAAAAAAAAGAAGAATAGGGGATGGGGGGTGGGGATTTGACTCTGTTAGCAACGTGTTGAAGCTTGCTGTTTGCAGCTGTCAGGTTAACGTGGCTCCACAGAGCTGGAATCATCCACACTCTCGTTTTTTTTTTTTTTTCTTTTTTTGCATTGAGTAGAGTGAATGTTAAATAAACAAGAGGAGGTAAATAAGGAGAAAACAGAAAGTGGTTTATTTTCCTGCAGTTTTTCCTCAAACTAACACCAGAGGCACCTCCTGAATCTCCTGCTTTAGCAGCTTTTCGCCTCCATCCTGTCGCATGTGACGGCACGTGTTGCATCCAAAGATCCAGAGCCAAAGTTTGGGCTTTCACCTCCTCCTCTTCATCATTCCTGAGCCCAGCTTGGAGAAAACATGTCAGTTGGTTTGGCTCTGCGTCTGTTCCCAGCATGCACGTGTCAGACGGGCAGACGTGATGTAGGCGGGATTTGGCCCCATGGAGCGGCAGGGCCTCAGAGGACTCTCTGATTTCAGCAGGTTTTTAACACGCTGACCGAAACTCTGACACAAACACGCCAAACCTGCTGCTGGCATTTCTACGCTATCCATATCTGTGTTCATCCTTCGGTGTTGATGCACAACCGATCCTTTAAACGAGCAGCTCAGATCTGAGAGGTTTCCCACAGCAACAGAAAACATGAAAGTAGAAACGGGGAAAAAAAACAAAATAAAGGCAAAATTCTAAAAATTATAATAGAATCACTATGATGAAAAAAATCACACAGACTTCTGAACATCTGAACAACTATTTACACACACCAAACAACAAAACCGTCATTCTTCAGGATCCTTTTCCTGAATCGGTAATTAAATCCTGCTCCAACTGGAGACGTTCAAACATCTCAAGGTCTTGTTTATTTATGAAGGAAAGATTAAAGAGCAGAGCTACAGGAGGAGCGTCCACACTAATGAAGACAACATCATTCTGTTATGTGAGTAAAGAGCTGAGGTCAAATATAAAGCTGGATTCACTGGTCGATCTATTGTCTTACCCTCACCGATCCCTCCCAAGTGTTAATGGAAACGAAAAGAACAAGATCAGGCTTTGTCCTCAGGAAGAACCTCTAGATCATGATGAATCAGATGAGGTGGTTCAGGCATTTGATTAGGAGGAGATCCAGGCGATGCTGAAAGGATGGATGGATGGATGGATACCAAGAGGTTTCCAATACGTGTTCTTTTTAATTATCCATCCAGGAGCTGAGGACCAAAGTGAGATGAGAAAAGTCTTAAAACTCTCGGGACAATTTAAAAAGCTCTAAAGAACCCGCAAACAAACTGAAAAGCAGCTGATGGCAAGAAAGGGACACAATAAAAGACTCAAAGGATCAAGAAAACCTGCAAATGATCGTATTAAGATGAACATAAACCCAGAGGAGAAACTCTGACCCAAAGAAAACCGCTTTTCATCTGGTTTCCCAGTACAAACAACAACCAGTCACAAAGTAACTGGATACTGAGGATGAAAAGACTCTTGTGAGTGTGAATAAGTGTGTTTCTGATTACTGAAGATTTCTGCAGAAGTGCAGTACAGAGTTTCTAACAGCAAAACAACACGCTTCAGGGGGGTGGAGGATGTGTACGTGATGAAAAAATCAGACTCAAACAGAGAAAAAAAAATCATGTTTCAGATCCAGATAAAAAAGGGAGGGGATCCGGATCCAGGAGGAGGAGGAAGAGGAAGGAGGGTACAGTATGGAATCCAGACCACGCCCACCTGCAGAGACTATAGATGCTGATGTTTCAGTGCCTCACCTCTCCAAAGCGAGGACGTCCGACAGCTGAACAAGTCCTAAGACCGACCGACCGACCAACTGAAGGGCGAGGCGCTTAGTGAAGTTGTCCAGCTACTGGTCGCTCCTCATCTTCATTTCTATCTTCATCATCCTCATCTCCTAGAAGCTGAAGCCTTGAGAGGTCATGGCGGGCATCGCTCTCCTCCTTAGATCCTTCCTGCTGCTGCTAGGAGGAATGATTGTCCTCAGCGGCATCCCAGCTCAAAGGATCCGAGGCAAGTGCATCTGACCTGCTCATAATATGAATGTGGTGGGAATGATGGGAGGACAGGGATGGATGAAAACATGGAAAACGATTTTAAAAGAAAAATGTACAAAAATATTTTAAAAATAGACTTGCACATCAATATTAGACATTTAAATTCATTTCATTTAAATTGAAAAGGGAAATAAATGCAGGAATGAACAACGTAAGTAATAAAAATGGCTTCAAAGTTGAATTTATTGTGTAATTAAATTGTTATTTAGTGAGGAGAGGAAGGAAAAAAATGCAATGAAAACATGTTACAGCAGATAAATTTATATAATTGATATATAATTTTATTGATTTATATAAAAAATCAACTTAACTTGGAAAAAAGGTTGAAAATTAAAAATCTGAAATAAAATGAAACAAAGTGACACAGTGCAGTCTGCATGCTGCAGAGAAAACTGCCTCTGCAGCCTCATGAAGCTTGCTGAGGTGGATTTCTTTCACCGGACAGGTGTGCTGCTCGCCCAGACGAGGGGTGGGGCTGATCCATGATGTAACTGGTAGTTTTTCCAACTGGTTGACCTTTTTAAAGTTATGTAAGATGATAATATCTTCTTCCTAGATAGAGAAACTTTGAGACACAGTGAACTGATGAGAAGGCTCAGGGAGGATTACCTCACTGGGTGAGAGACTGCCAAGTTCAACATCGAGAGAGTGAGCGAGAGGGAACTGTAAAGGCTCTAACTAGCTGCATGTTTGAGTTTTCTTCCCTATATGGAAGTTAATGTCAGATTAAAGTAATCAGACATATTCAATACAAGAGTTTTAATAAAACTCCAGCTGTTTTATCAGGATCAGAGTATAGAAACTTTCAGTGGATTCAGCAGACTCTATGATGGGACAAAATCAGCATTTTCTGCTGTGTTTTAGTCATTATCATCCCTCCTCTCATATCCATTTAAGAGGAAAACCAGCTGTTTAGTGTTTTTAATCTTATCTGTCTGAGCTTCTGTCTCCTGCTGCTCGGCCGGTTGTTATCGGAGCATGGCTGTGGTTGCACTTACATGTGTTTCTCTGCAGGCTCACCGCAACATACATGTTAAAGAGGGAATATTGGAGCAAACCTGACAGTTTTAAGGCATTTTTCTTCATGTGGAGAAGCAATGAGTGGATGTAATGTTTGTCCAGAGGCTTGATCACAGGGTAAAATGAAGTGTTATCACTATAATTACTGGTTATCGTTGGAAATACAGAAAGCTCCTGCAGAGGGATGTTGTGAGCTGTAGCGGACGCTACATCCCACGGCGTGCTTTATATTCTGACACTTTTCTCTTCTTTTAGCAAAAGTTAGAGTACAGAACTCTAAGTGTGAATGTTTTTCTGATCCGACTTAGATTTTTGTTTGATTAAATAAATTAAAGATAAAAATAAAATAAAAGTTGCTCATGTTCTTTTAGAAAACATGCTTTACCTTTGAAAATAGAATAACATAAATTTTGGAGCCAAACTGCAGGGGGGGCTGTTTAGTTTCAAGTTAATAAAGTTGAATCAAAATGTTTTGCTGTCCTCTTGCTACTGCCAGACATTAATCTAAACCCAGAATTTGCTCTGGAACCACTAAGATAGATTCACCAGGGCTTTTGTTGTTCAGACAGTGGCACAACAGCTGCTGGTTTTACATTTAATCTGGTTTGTCATGTTTGTTACGTTTCTGAAATATTGTCGTTCATATTTGCAAACTTTTGCAGACATTCAGTCTTAAGCCTTTAAGGTGTTGTCCGCTGGAATCTGTCTTGACTCTTTATCTCTATTTTTTCCTTTTGGTTTCAACGATAACAAACTAGAAACAAAAACCTTTTTTCCACTTTCCACTTTCCGCTTTAGAACCTAGTAATTTCCCAACTCAAGATTTTCTGCTTTTTGTACATTTTTTGGAGTTTCACACACAGAGGATTTCAGTTTAAATCAAATTTATTTTATTTACAACCCTCATCTGCTAGTTGATGGGATGCCATCCAACTTCCTGAATTGGATTAGATGGTGTAGAACAGGAATGAAAAAATGAATTAATTAGTTTATGCAGCTTACCAGTAGGAGGCATTAAAACCTTTAATTATTTGTTGTTTCTTATTGTTGACTGTTTCAGTAACTTTCACCAAGCCTGTTTACATGCATATCAGGAGTTATCAGATTAGTCAAGGGATCATGTAAACAGGATTATTAAACTTTCTCAGATGATTTTCTGATTATGAGAAATCAAAAGAAACGCTAATCTGGTTCATTCTCCTATGGACAATTTAGTCTCCAATTAGCCTTAGCAAGATTTTCCATAAACAAAAAAACAGCACGATGGCGTGCAACAGCATGAAGTCAGAGTGTAAACAAGGAGAGGCTTTCACATGCAGTATATTTTTTAGGCTTATTAGTACCCACTTTTACATAATATTAGCACAGTAGTCCCCTTAGCTAACACTGAGACCAACAAATTAAAATAATGTTTGAATCTTTTGTCCCTTCATACGTAAATACACTACATTAAACCCGATAATAGATTAGTAACTAGAAACCAGATTTTTCAACCATCTATTTTTACCAGTGCATGCAGAGGCATCACATCAAATTATAATAATTAAATGATTGTCATCTAAACAGCTTCACTAGCATAACGACTTATTAGCATGGCTAATGCTAATACTGTAGGGATTGCTATGTTCAATAAGTACTGGATTTCTTTTTTAAAAAACAAGAAGTTTAAGTTATCTGTTGCTACATACAGATGTGCTGTAAACCATGTTTTCTGATTACTGTGAGCTTAGTGTGACGTTAATGTTGTCGGATGTTATCAGATTGAATCTGTTGCTGCTGGTGTGCTGGAGGTGATCTATTATCTTCATTCTGATTTTTTTTTACCTATTTGCTTTGGTTTCTGCCTCTGATGATTGGCTTGTGTATAAAGCATGGGTATTTTTTTTAAGGTTTTTCACTTTTTGGCTGTTTAGTTTTCATACTTACTTCTAATCTAAGCTGTGATTTACAATGTGGCCTGTTTGTTTGTAAAACAAGATACAGATATGGGTTCTAACTCTGAGCAGGTTTTTCTCTGTGCTGTGTTTAGATAAAGGGTTTATTTCTCCATCTAATGATAATAAACTCCAGAAAAGCAGCAGCAACAGCTCATTAGCGTAGAGATGGAGGAGACTGTGGTTTCCATCACTGTGCTTTACAGTTTGAGCAACTTTGACATTGTTTTCTTCTGTTTACACCAACACTTCCAGGCTCCTCCAGCTAAACAGTTTTTTCCCTTAAAAGGCTTCAGCAGAGAGTTGAGCGAGTGCAGATCCATGGCTGACTCATGCAGGTGTTTCCCGATGCAAAGGTGGACGATCATAAAAATGCTCAGAAAGGACTGCATGTGTAATGGCCGTTTGCCTGTCAAGGATGAGGAGACTGGTTTCTTAGATTGAGAAGAATAGAAATTTTATAACAAAGAATAAAAGAAGAAAATTGAACATTAAAACATGGAGTGAGACAATACATGAAAGACATACAGACAAGGTACAAGGTCATAACCCGGGGAGAATCCCCTCCGAGATCTGTTGTTTGGTTGTGTGTGTCAGTCTGGAGCCTGTTTTCTATGCTATGAAAGATAAAAACTGAGGTTTCATCTAAACATTTTTCTGATGGAAGGACACTGGCCTTGCAGATAGTTTACTAAGGTCAGAATGACATCAGTTTAAGAGCCTTATGGTCGGACCTTTCAGCTAGACATTAAGACAGACAGAGTAAGGTAATTAAGCTAATATATTAAATTTTCTCAGCACATGTCTTACAAGAAATTTATATTGAGAAGCCACAGCTGAGGAAATCTACAAAGAATATCATCCATAAAATTCCCAACTTTTACACAGTTGTGAGATAGAGGTGTATGCCTGGATCTCTAGCTCTAGAAATGTCCATCTAGCAGTGATGTGTTGTTTATGAACGAGCCAGCTCTAACAGCCAATTCTTCTGTCAGACAGAAATGACTCTTTTTATTTTAATGGGCCCATCGTGCAGCCGATCACATGAGAGGACAGACTAGGATTGTAACATTATGTGAAAAAAGGGACATATGGGAAGACTCTTTGCAGACACAGACTGTGGTATTACAGGTCAGGTTTTATGCAGAGAGAACTTTAGGAACCGGATTTCATGTGTGCGAATTAATCCCATCTAGCGTTGCATTAATTGAATGGAAATATCCAAGTAGTGCTTTGTGGCACCACACCATTTAAGCACGTTATTAGGCAAGGGAAATGTATTTGTATAACACGGTTTCAAATTAAAACATTATTACCACTATCAAGACTATGGAAGTCACAAATGTGAAAATGTCAACATCTTGCACACATTTGAGTTTCCCGTGAGGTGATGAGGTACAGAATGATATACAATTCTGTTTCATAATTGATGCCAATAAATAACAAGCATGTTTTACAAAGTTTTGGTACCAAGCTACTGCTAAAAGCTAATGTCATCATGTGAAATCGTGTGACTAGAGAGAGGACATAATCTTCAAACAGCCCTCAACAAATCAACTGAATTAAATGATTAAACACAAAGAAAATCTCTCAGTACGTACGTCTGAAAGAAGCAAACCTGTCTGTATGATTTCTGTAAACTGTAATAGCAACTGAAACTATTGTAACTGAGGTTTTTTACTGTGGGCTAACTAAGAGATTAGCAACTATGCCGCTTTAAACAAGTAACAGTGAAGTATCCGACTCAAATGGAGGATGAAGTAGATGCTAGACTATCTTCCCTGTTTATAACGTAGCGCCAAATTAAACTTTATTGTTAGACTGACTTAACTTGCCTCTTAGCAGAAAGTTGTAACCACTGTGTCAGTTTTAAAGTCTGTCTCACTTATGATTTATCTCCTTCTGATAAACGCAACACCGATGTAGACTCTCGTTTTATAATATTATTATAATATTATTTCTTTGTCTTTTCTTAACTATTTTTCCTTCCTCTCACGGAGCAAAGAGTATGGATGGTCCTCTGTTTCAATGGAAAATGGAGAGGTAAATAATCTATGAAAATCTTTGCTTGCTTCTCCTCCACTTCCTCCCAACACATGGGAATCCAAGGGTAACAAGTTTGTCCCCTTTTGGCTACCCTATTCAAAGATGGCCGCCTTCTGTCAGATGCGCCTCCATCAATGTATTTTTAAATAACTCATTCAAAGCTACGAGAATGCTTTCATTTGGATGTGATTGTGATTAAATTGAAATAAAAATACATATGTATGAAAACAATGTTTGATTTTCACCAATAAAGAATCAAATAAACACTTCCCCTTTAAATACTATTTTTAAAAGTATTTAAATTGATATTTTGTATCTCATATTTAAACTACTTTTGGTTCTTTGCTTCAGGTCTTAAAGGTTTATCCTGCCTTACATTAGGAATCCTTCATGCCATGTTAGACAACATGACTCCACATGTCGGCATTGAAACAAACATCCCACGGCAAACCTGGACATAATTAAATGAGCACAACGAGGCTCCTCTGAAACCAAGAGAAAAACAACTAAGTAAAACATTGTTGTAATGATCAGTCATATGCAGTTCGTGCAGCTCGTAGGAGGTTTTAATGCTTGATTAGACCTGATGGCTTCACTGTGCTGAGCGAACCAGCTGAACAAACCCAGACTCTGATGAATCACTTAAACTGCTCCTTCCGGTTCTGACTCAACTTCACCTGTTGGATTTGAACCATGAGTCTGTAAGAGTCCAGCTTTTAGTTTTCTGTGCTGGCTTATTTTCTCATGTTCAATGAAAGATTTAACTCTGTTTCATGTTTGAAAATCTCTCCGCTTCCTTTGGCTCCTTCATCACATTAACAAGTGGAAAGACGGGGAGCTGGTTTGGCTAATTAGCTCATTCTGCTCTCCACATGAAGAAGCTGACAGATGTGTCGTCCTGTTGTTGGATCTAACAGAAAACCAGCAGCTTATGAGTCTCTGATGAAATCCAGAAAATGGGGAAAATGCAGACAATGTAATTTTTAAACCCCCGGCTGCTACACAGCTCCAGGTCTGTACACGATCAAACTTCTGGGTCCTGGAAAATAAAAAAGCTTTATAGTTCCTGAGAAAAGCCCAAAGGAACTAAACATTTTGTTCTTGTTAAAGTTTTAAAAGTGGGCTGTGACGTGAGGTTTGAACCCAGCAGAAGGAGAGGTCATCTCGATTTGTTGCAGACGCCAAACGTGTTCATTAACTTCTCTATCAGCGGCTCAGGGGGAAATCATATAAATACGGGATGAACTCCTTATAAAAATGGCACGTTTTTTTTTTCCTTGCTTTTAATGTGTTTTGAAGTAAAATGTGTGCAAATTACTGACACACCAAAGTTGTTCCCACTGAGAAACATGTCCACGACATTCTAATTATAATTAGCTTTAACGGAGCATCTTAACTTATTGGAAGGTTGTGGATAGTTTCTGTAAAAAGATTGCAATAATGTGAAATGGTGCCACTTGTGTAAGTCAGTCAAATGTCGTGATTATATTGTCTATTTTAAATCAAGTTAAAACAAAAGTTTAAAAAAATCTGGGGATTCTGTTGGCGATATTTTGGACTCAGCTCCTAGTGGTCGTCAGTGGTATTGCATACTAGATGAAGATGGGCCTTTAAGGAAGTAGTTCCCAAACGTTTCAAAACAAACAAACAAACAGGAAGGATAATCTGCTTTTAGTAGATTCTGTTTACAGCTTTAACAAGCACTTATATGCTCAAAGCTTCTCTCATAGTGATAAAGGCAAATTCAGATGTTTACTGTGAAATGTTTACTAATTAATGAGTCAAGGTGATAATTTCACAGGTTTATCAGAATTAAATGTTCCATGTTGACAACCCTTGTAAAAATCACAATTTTATTGATAAATATAGGTTACATATATTTTACGATTACCTGGTGGCACTCATAGGGTCCTGACCACCAGTTGAGAACCAGTGATTTAAAGAAACAACATGTTCAGGTTTGAGTCAATTTTAATAAATTTAGGAGTTTGTCTACCTGGATGGACACCCTGCTGCCTGGACTTTTGTCCTCCACTTTGTCTTTTCCGTTCCCTGAAAGTGTTAGCTTGGGTGTAAGGAGTGTTCTGATTGGTGATTGAATTAAATGAGCTTCTTTTGGTTCTGATTTCGGTGCTGCTGGTGTTGCTGGTGTCTGTCAGATTTCATTCTGGTCTAGTATTTTACACTCTGATCGTCCACCAGGGATGTGCCAGCATGTTGAGGACCAGAGACCACAGCGGAAAACTTTAATCTGCAGGTCAGCATCTGATTTATGCTGATTGAAGCAGAGCAGTGCCGCTAGCAGGAACTCTGCTGTACTGGCACAACGGCAGGAAAAACAAAGAATAATTGAGTAAAGATGGAGTAAAACACACTTTACTCTGTAATTAATTGTTATTACTTAGAGAAAAAACCTTGTTGTTTAATCCAAACACTGGTTTTACCTCTACATCTTTCCCAGTAGCTGATGGACTGGGTTAGCTGGGAATGGTGGTCAGGGATGGAAGAAATGTCAGGAAATTTTAAACTTGTTGGTTCCCACATCAAAAACAGCTCTTGGATCTTAATTTTCCAACCTGGAGAGAAATGTTTGTTGTGATGAATAAACAGCAGATTTATAGTTCATTGTAAATTTTAAAACAACTTTAAATTAGAAAAACATCTTTCTTTCTAATACTGTGTTGTACTGTTTACTATTTAGCTTAATGCTAAGTTAAAAACTTTAAATGGAAAGGTACAAAATCGCATTTGAGAGACAGAGTTAGTAGAATTAAATTTTTAAAACATTTTTCGCATAAAACTGAAAAATCTAAATTTGAAGTCTGTATTATATATATATATATATATATATATATATATATATATATTCTTAGATTATTTTTTATGTTATCTTTCATATGTATTTTACTGTCAATCTTGACTTAAATTTCCACTGTGTCTCCCCATATCTGTTAGTCAGGTTTTAAAGGGTTAATTCAGAGATAAAACATGAGATTACATTATTTTAGGGTCAAAATGCAATCATAATTGAACATTTTCATGACCATTTTTGTTATTTGAAGTTTCGTTTTTCCTACTTTTCCTCAGTTCGCCGTCAGAACATGAAAGTTCGGATCAACGCCACCGGCGACACCATCATCATGAAATTCGTACGTCCCAGTCCGGACGTGAAGTTAGAAGGTTACATCCTGGGTTACGGCAGAAGCATGTTCTCTAAACAGTTCATCCAGCTGCCCGAGAATGGACAGCCATACCAAACCGAGATGGGTGAGAACACCATTTTCAGATTCATTCATGTTCTTCTCTACAGCATTCTGCTGAACTGAACACTTTATTTTAAATACCTTAGATATCATAAATTTAAGGACCTTTTCCCATTGGATTTCATGAGAAAGTGTCCCAAATGATTAAAAAGCAATTCACCACAAGTGTTAAGAAACCCATCCTTCCTTCTTAATCTTCTAACTTTTTGCCTGTCATGCCTTGATGTTTGGCTTTCATGAATAAAGTACATCTGTTTGAAATCTCCTGGGCAGTAAACAATCCCAGTAAAATAACTTAGGAACCCGTGGGAACCGAGGAGTTCCTGCAGTGATAGCAGGTGCTGCTGATCCTTCTTATGAAGTTCAGCCAAGAACTTTCATCCTGTCACACCAAGCAAATGCAGAAAGTAGCGATGGTGAGATGCGGCTCATCAGCCTGCTGAAAGCCATCCATCAGCAGCTGTTCTACTCTGAGCAATCTGGCTGAGTTATTCCAGCAGGTTCAGACGAAATGTTTTATCTGAAAGATGTTGAGTTTTGTCTTTTAAAACCCCAATTCCACAAAAGCTGTGACTTTGTGTAAGATGGGTTTTATTCACAGAAGATAAACAACAAATCAGATGCTTAAATGGAGACATTTTATCACTTCAGCAGTGTGTGCTTTACTGTTGTCTTACTGAATTTCCCTTAATTTGGCCTTTTCACAACATGCAACAAAAAATAACACATTTTGGGCAATATTCACCATTTCCTACCATGTTATATGTAATTATTATAGTCTAATCTTTCATTTGCTGGTATCTATCAGAGTATCAAATTATATCCAACAGGATTAGTGTTTTTCCCATAAGGTGATGCAACATGTCTCAGAAGATGTATGTATGAAATAAATCACAATAGGCTCTATAATTGGGTCAAAGTCTTATTTCCTCCAGGATCACAACAACAATCTTTATCTCTGGGTGAAATGTTACATTTCGTCATCTCATAGAGTAACTGATAAAGAGCTAATGTCGTGTAGTGTCGATGAACATCCTACCATTAGTGATATTATAGAGAATGAATTTCTACTTATGAGACTTATAAGACTTATGGTAGGATGTTCAATATCTTCACAATTTAATTTTTCTGAAGTTGCTCCAAAACATTTCGATGAGATTAGGAAATCATTGAATTCTGTTTTTATTTACATTCTAGATGTTTTTTCTTTTTTTTTTTTTTTTTTTTTTTTAGTACTGGGCTTTCATTTAGATGGTAAATCTAACTAGCTGAAGTTTTTAATTTTAATGTAGATTTCAGAGCTTTCCCTGCTGATGACGGAGGAATGTTTATCCCTGGAAATGTGAGGTTTGTCACGTTTTTGTAATACAAGCTGAGTTCAAGTGTTGCTGGGAAATTTTGCTTTTCCTTTTTCTCACTGAGGTGAAATGAAAGTGAGAAAATAAAGGCTAAAAAGTTGCTTTTCAGAATGAAAGAAATTTAATCTAATAATCTTTGTCCCCAGTGTCTCCGTCCTGAGGTTACCTGTTAGTCTGGCGGTGTGGTGGTGTCGGAGCAGGTCTTAAACACATCATGTGGTGTTTACCTTCCTTGTTTAAAGCCCTCAGTGGAGGATCATCCATCAGCAGCTTCACCGCAGTGTTGACTCTTTAAATCCATCGCTGCCGGTGGTTTCTGGATTTTGGTTTTTGAGCCACATGAGACAGAAATGCGGCTTCAGGAAGATTCTAGGATAATGCAGCTTTCTCTGAAGGAAACAGCTGCCATGAGTAACAGAAAGAGCTGCTCTGAGAGTTTAAACCTCACAGATCGGCAACTCAGCTTGATCAGTCACAGGATGATTTATTTTGGTGTCTGTGAGCTGTGAGGTCTCCCGTCCATCTAGCTGATCATAAAATAAAGAGGTGAAGTGATGGATACAGATATGGATAAAGAGGATTAATTGCTGAAAATGTGCAGTGAATGAGACTTATAGAGTTAAGGTCACTGAGAGAAAACAATTTGCCAATCAGGAAACACATTTCCATTACATCCACATTAAACTCCCACCCTGCTGAGAGGTGCAGCTTTTGCAGTATTTCAGACGGTCCCAGAAGGCAGCGCTGCCATGATGGAGTTAGTTGTTGTTAGTTAAAACTGTTGGCATTTTGAAGAATGCGTCTCTGGAGACCTGGACTTAGTTTTAGAAAACTAGAGGAGCAGTCCAGGTACAGAGGATCCCACCACTCAGATTCAGATGAGCAATCTGATTTTAGAGTTCTGGTCTGCTCTTTATCACCTTTAGAATATATTGTCATCCTCCTTCTCCTCCTCAGAACAGGCTTGTGGTTAAAAATGAATTCACTGTAATAACATACAGGCACAACGTAAAAGCTCTCGTTGCCCTGCTTTATGAACGCTTAGCAATGATCTTATGACCTCACTCCCGTCTAGTTAGTAACACATACTCACCACTTAATTACTTCATTCCAGCCAGTAAACTGTGGCCACACAATGAAATACATTTTCCAGCTGAGCCATCTCATCCATAACTTCCCCAGCAGTAGACTAGAAGCAGAACTGGCAGGCTCAACCGCATCTTCAGTTCCCAACACAAACACTGGAGCACCACAAGGCTGTGTGTTGAGTCCTTTTCTGTACAGACTCCACACCAGCAACAGTATCAGCCCATCCATCTACTGGGACGATCCCTTCACACTCGCCACCACATGGATAGCGCTCTTCACACCCCTGCACCCCTATTGTCCTCAGGGTGTAGATATAAGACAAGGCACTGCAGCCGTAGCTGGTCTAAACAACACAAGAACACCATGCATTGCTTTTATGTTGTTCTCTGAGTACTTGCTGTTGGGAATCCAGAGTGATGTGGAGTGATTTCCCCTTGTGGGAAATAATGTTTTCCATGTGTTACAGGGGTTTCCAAGATGTGTCATTGAGAGAAGTCGTCCTGCAGGTTTAACATCTATCCCGGCTCTAACACATCTAGCTGCCATTAAATTGATCCAACAGTCAATGAAGTTCTGTAGAAAGACTGATTAATTTGAGTCAGGTGTGTTGGAGCAAGAATACATGGAACCCTTGAAGGTTTTTGGCCCTCGAGAACTGTAGCAGGACACCTCTGATCTAACTGCAGTGTCCTGCAGATATTGGATGAACCAGTCATTAACCTACTTGTACAGAACTTGACGACATGCTGTTGAAGAAACATTTCATTTGCATCAGGTGTTGCAGCAGGTGAACATCCAATATCTGCAGTTCACGAGCCCTGAAGGACCAGAGTTGGTCTCACATCTCCGTCGTCTTCTACTTACAGCGTTTCTTCTGGTCTTATGTGTGTTTTATATGTTTCTTTTCTTCAACATGTGATTCAAATGAAAGTTAACGAGTCTTTAATTTCCGGCTAGTTTATTAAAACAGGAAAACAGGATTAAGAATGAATATGACAAATTAGCAACCAGGAAAATATAACATTATTACTTTTAGTACTTTGCAAACCACAGACTGGAACATTTTATGGTATTTTAGTATGTGAAAACATTTCTATAAGGTGTATCTCCATCATGCTGTCTGTCTGAGTGGAACTTAACTAATCCAAAGGATGAGCTATGTAAAGGTATAAAAAGTAAGAAATATGAGTCTTTCCGTTGAGGGACTTGTCTGTGGACTCATATTGGATGGTGGGATGTTTCCAGCTTGGGTTGCTGATGGCTGCAGCTTTTTGGGGAAAGACGTTTAGATGGTTTTGGCCCTGTGTGATGTAGTCTGCATGAGTTTTAGGTAATAGTGTTTTTGCGTGATATTTCCTTCATTTATTGTTTGTTTTACAACCAAAAGCAGATGATGCAGGAAGAAAGGGATGAAATGAAAGTTTAAGGTCAGACAAGAAAAGCAGCAGCAGTTTGACTTGGATGGAAATCAGATGCTTTCCGTGTGTGGATGTTTAAACTTCTATTGTCTTGTTTTAGCAGAGAAATTTTCTTTCTAATCGTTTACATCTGTGCGTCTGCTTTCTGTCCATATGCTGTGGGTGGAAATGGGGAGGGGGTGATGGGGACTACGGCTCTCTGCCATTATATAATCATCATCATCACAGCTACATGTTTCCAACATTCCTCACATGTTGGAAACATGTGAGGAATGTCACATTCCTGCTTCACACATGTTCATGTTTCTGAGGCGAAACAGCATGTCTTCTGGTTTAGTCGCATGTTGCTGGAAACACAGACATGGTGGAGATGTGTGCACCATATCCGAGGCTTGTTTGGATGAATGCACAAGGAGCTGCTCTACTTTCATGCCTGACAACATTTGTATTAATCATTTTTTGGGCCTTAACAGCAGACTAAACACTGACCTCCACTTTTGGTTGTAGATGCAGAGCCCAAGTACCTGGTGGCGGTCCAGCCGATCCCAGTCAACGATGTGAAGAAACATTGCACAGGTATGTTTGTGCTTACTTTCAAGCCACTGTTGGGCCAAACAGGAAGTCTCAACCTGTCTCCTCATGTTCTTACAGGTAAGGTGAACCTGGAGAAGCCGCTCCACTTGGTTATTGGCTCTGTCAGCCCCACGGCAGTGCTGCTGTCTTGGGGAAACCACCTGAAGACGCCATATGAAGGAAACATCATGAACGAGTGTCTGGAGGACGGGTGATTGTCTTTTTGATTTCTGATTGCCTCACATTTGTCATAGACCTTCACAAACACTCAATCCAATTCAATCCAATCAGGATGATGAATTATTGATGCTGTGTTGAGTCGTCAGAGTGTTGAGGGATCTGAAAGCTCATCCTGCCTCCTTTTTCCTCCCCCGGCATATTGGAGAAGTCATTGGAAAGCTTGACCCAGCCGTCCAGTCCGGGCATCTTGCTAAAAGCTAACATCAGCTCCTTCTGCAGTGTTTGGCTTCTCCCTTGGCTTCTTTTGGATCTCTGCTCTAAAAAACAGGACTTGAGGGAGAGAAAGGGGAGATTTTCTGCGCTGATGCCAGAATTAACATTGTCTAATGGGAGTCGTTGTTTCCACACTGAGGTCATGGCGTCTGCAAGCAGCTAGAGAAAAACCACATGTCCCGAAGATGCTGGCGTCGAACTGTGTTCGGCATTCATATGTCCAAGCTCGGTGTCACGTTCATCCGACACCTTCTGAGTTGTAGTCAGTGAAACTTCAAATGGATGCAGACTTGAACCACAGAACAAGTAGATGCTTCATCAGAGGAGTGTGGGTCAGATCTTAAGGTTTACTATATATCTTTCTGTAAAACCCTACAACAACCTCCAAGACTATCAATCATACTGTACAAACTACAACATGCTGAATTAAAATGTTTGACTACATGTGGAGCTTGGTCTAAAGACAAAGCTCAGAGGAATTCTGCAAGCAGTTTGTGGTACATCTGGTTCATTCTGTGGATTTATTTATCCACCTTCCTGTTCGTAAAACATCTTATCCATCATCCATCAGGTTTTACACCATCCGCTACAGGGAGAGGAACAGGACGTGGATTTACCAGACCTGCCCAACAAGTGACACCGTAATCGATAACCTGAAACCCAACACGCCGTACGAGTTTGGGGTTCGCTCCAACAAGGATGACCGCAGTGGCATGTGGAGCAAACCGGTTATGCACAACACCAAAATGGGCAGTAAGAGCCTCTAACATCCTCTTCCACTGCTGAAAATATCATGTTTAAGGTTTTTATTTGGTATTACATTATCAAACTATTTTTTTTTGTGAACACAATATACAACCAAACACAAAACATCAACAACAACAATACAAATAACTTGATTTGATGCTCATTTCTTTCTGTACTTCACAGACAAAAATCCTCAGAAAAAGTATGGGAATCCTGCAACGAAGCCGATGGTACGTAGGAGAAGCAACAGCTGCTGTGTTTACTGTGTGGTTCTGTGGTTGTGGTTAGTGATGGGATATTTTCTGTTATTTGTTTATTTTGGCTTTTGATTCTCGCAAGGTGTGTTTATGTTCCATTATGGAAATAAAGGGGGACTTTCATTTCAAACATTGGTGTACATCACCACCCACATACAACCATTCTTTTACGTTGCCATGGTTGTTAAATCAGTTCATCCACTAGGGGGGCCTTTCTCATCTCCTTTAACTGTGAATAGAGGCATGGTGTGAAGAATGGCATGGTGTGAAGAATGGCATGTGGTCTTGCCATTCTTCAGATTTTTCTGACTGGAATCAATCCTTCTCATTCGCTAGTTTGCAAATCTCATGTCACTGGATGTTTCCTAGCTTTAAAACAGCCAAATAAAATGCATCTCTAAAAGCTTAGTACCAGTTTTTGAATAAGTCTGTTAAAGACCTGTTCAGCTGAAACAGTTGATGCTGCAGGGAAATATCCAATACCTGCAGGACCCTTGAGGAGTTGGTGATCCCTGCCTTAGGGGGTCTGAAATAAGTCATTAGGTCATCTTGTTTTAGGACTGTTGGATTTGTATTCAGCAAATTTCCTGTAAACCAAAGTTAGGAAAAGAAGACATAATGGAAACAATCTAGTCTGAGGCCTGTTGTATTTCTGAACTGGTCAGAATGGTGGAAACCTTAGAACTGTCCACTGAAAGCAGACAGGATACTCCCTTTCATCTTCAATCTGCAGGACATGCTGCTCCAGGTCTTTGTCTTTCTTACTTTGTCTCAGACCTTTTTAATGATGTTTTGTCTAGAGAAGACGGCAGTACTTCTGGATTATATCCACATATTTCTTCTATGCATATTGGATCTTTTACCTTAATTTGTAGATTTCAGGTTGAACTGTTTTCTGGAAATCTTCCTGTAGAAGATGGGCAATTCAGTCTTCATTCTTCCTTGAAAAATGTTCTGAAACGGATCCAAAGTTTGTAGGTTTTACGTGAACTTTCAGTCTATCTTTACTTCTGAGGGACTCTGCTCTGGTACTCTGATAAGTAACCCTATTAGTTGCAGTATGCTTGTCCAGATGTCCCTTTACTTTGCCAAACTGTTGTTATTCCATCCAAACCTTCTGGGACATGTTGCTGCCATCAGCATATTTCCCACAAAACATGACAAATTCCTTGGTTTAAATATGAAATTCTTTTAATATGTTTGAATAACATGTTGGTTTATGAGATTTGGTTTTATTTATTTTCCACTATCTGTTTGTTTGTTTGTTTTTCAGAAACCTCATGCATTCTTCCCCCCTCGTCATGGTGAGATTTATGATTATTGGTCATCTTATTGTAAAGAGTTCTAAGCATAAAGTTTAATAATGTGCTTTATCAGTTTCACTTTGCTCTGAATGATACCACATTGCTGTGACTGCAGCAAAATGTACAAAGAAAAAGGCTTAGACAGCTGTCATTGATGAGCAAGTATTGACATTTTTGCAGTTCCACACAATGGCTCAAGGTCCAGAATCTCAACAGTGCTGAATAACCCTGGTTTCCCTGGATCACCACGCACCACATTTGGTGATTATTTCCTCTTTGTTCCAAAATTTCTTCTCTTTTCCTTTCAGCGTTGCAGAGATGTTCTGTTGTACCTCAGAAACTTCCCAGCTCGGTTTGACTGATTTAAAACAGGCTCCAAAATCTGTCTGATTCATTCAGAATGTTTCGGCCCTATCTCTGTTCCATCCTTAGGTCAACTCAAAGATTTTTTTTGAGGATCTGACATATTGGTCCAACCATCAAATTGACCCCTTAGTGTTCCAGTTTAGAAAAGAAAAGAGAGGCCATTGCTAGAAGATGAGATTTATTCTCTGACTCCAAAATGAGGAAACTTCATCAGTTCAACCTGAGCTGTGGTTGCTTCTTTGAAGCTGATCTAGTATTTTTCCATTGCTTGATTCTTCTTATTATAAAGGCAGCAAACTGTTTCCCACAGTGTCCCCTGACAGCAAGCAGGAAACTATCCCTCTGCCCGACTTCTCCGAGCCCAAACTTCCCCTCGGCTCATTCGGTAACAAGAAAGATGCTCATTTTTCTTTAACCATCAGCTTCATTCATCCATTCATTCAGGGGGCGGGGCCTGGGGCGTGCAGCTGCTGTGATTGGCTGCATGTTAGCATGCACTGAGCCCAGTTAGAAAGTCTAAGTCTGGATTTGACGTCACCGGAGGTCACCAGTAAGTTGATGTGATCCTGCTTAGACCAACAGCAGCCAAGGCTGATTATTCTTGGTCATGTAACCGCCATGCTGCTTCAAAATCCATCAGTCACCATTCCTTTTCTTCTTTATTTCTAAAATAGCTCTTTTCTTCTGCCTGTTCTGTCTTTCCACAACTTTATTTCTGTTTAGCTTGTTTTGCTATCATGGAACTACATATGAGAACAGTCTGAAGAACCTCCTTGGAAATGAAAACATCATGATTACAGCTTCAACTTCTGGACATGTAGGAGTTAGTGGTGATGGTTAAAATGCTGCATATATTACAAAGTCAATACAATACAAGGATTTCTAATGCAACACCAACACTAAGCAAAACACTTGACACATAGAGGCATTTCATACTAGGATAGACTGGTACTCATTGCGATTGGGCAAGGATTTTTAAAAAAGTTTCACACCTTCACACTTTGGTTTGGTTTGTGTTTAAACTGAACTTAACTCCAGCGAACCTAACCACCAGTATGACGTCACATAGATAAAACAACAGCTCTGTTCATTCAGCATTCATCTCTTAGCTGCCCTCTCATTCCTCTGTCTATCTGTCATCATCCTAGCTGCATCATCCCTCCATCAGACTGCACGACAGGACTGCATGCCGTCCAATTCAGACGCAGACGTGGTTGAACTTTCCTGCCCTGGGAAAGACAACACAAGTCGTTCTGCAAAATTCTTATCAAGAACATTGTTTTCCAAACTCTCTGTTTTTCTACGAGGTACATGATCAATGGGACCAAACCCCACCACCATCTCCCAAAAATATATACTAAAATCAAATTTTATTTGTATATTAAATTTGATATTAAAGCAGAACTGTGTAAATAATTTTTAATGGCATTTGGAAAAATTCCAAAACTAATCAAGGAGTTGGCTTCTTGGCTGAAAGCAATCAGACACCCATAATCATAGTACCTCTCTCCTCTCTGTCCCAGAAAAAGAAAACAGTGTTAGAAAGAACAGCACCGGGCTGGCGGACGCTCTGACTCCTGCTCTCCCCCAACTCCTGCCCACCACTTCCCCTCGCACCAACATATCCACCTCCTCCCTCTCTAAATTCCCCTCCGGCGGTGACTCGCTTCATGGGCAGACTACTAAGGCACCTGAGAAGCCTCATAACCCTGCGGGTAATTTCCACCTCCAGCTCTTTAGTTTCTCTTCTCCAACAGGAGGAGTCCACCTTTCAGTATGTCTGCCTCGTGTTCTCAAAGCTAAAACAGACCTTATGAATGTAATTGTCTGGTTTTAATTTAACAGGATACGGACCATCTCTGTAACTAAAACATGTCTGGCCTTTGCAGTGTTCAACCATTTTTTTCCCACACAGCTGTCATCAAATCGCAGGATGGCTCTTTGTTGCTGAGATCAGCTTTGGCCAATGAGAGGGCCAAAGCTAACACCTGGGGTAATAATGACCTCACAACCTTGTTTTTGTGCCTATTAATCAGAGGTGGCCTTGCTCTGTCTGTCTGCTCTTTCTGTCCAGCTTCTAGGCAGCTTTCAGTGAATCTTTTTGTCCACAGGTCTGGCTGCTCGCTCCAAGAGCTACACCTCTAAACACATCTCATCTGGCGTCTGCATGTAGTGTGCAATCTTCCAGTCATGGCTGCATTGTTGCGATTCAGCAGCAGCTTCAGTGACTGCGGTTTCTCAAGATTGTGAACGCTTAAAGACCCATCATGATCCCATCATTGTGTGTTTATTCCATGAATTAAACATCATCAGACACAACAGTCCATCACTAACGTCGCTGCTCGGGGCTGCCGCTCACTTGTTTGCCAGTGTAGCTAAAGAACACAGACTATAACACGGGCGCTACAACTGTTTTTGATCTTTTAGGTCAAGGCAGCAAAAGAAATCTGAGCCCATTGCTGCCTTTGCAGCCCTACGGCCAAGGAGCTTCCATGGCAGTTGGATCCATGAGGCCTGCATCAAGAAACCCCCTCTTTCCTTCCTCTAGCGGATTCAGACAGTCCCACTCTTCCTCTAGATCCTCCCCAACCTCAGGGATACTCGGGGGTAATCCTCCTCCAGACTCAATTTTTCACTTTGGTCCCTCAGCTGGAGAATTTGAGGCACTTCAGCCTTTTTAGAGAAAATTGTAGATAATAGATTTAGCCAAGCATGTGCGGTGACCTCTACTTGAGTTGGCAGGCAGTCACAAATGACATATGCATATAATTTATATGTTTAGGAAGGTGAGTGCTTGTCTAATCTAACAAAACCAAAATCATAAGACAACCATTAAAAACATGCAAAGCTAGCTTAAAGATTCACTAGCAGTCCCTCAGTCTAATTACCATTATATGTTATGAAAACCAGAAGCGTAAGTCGACGTTTTTCCTCAAAGGATAGATGGAAATAATAGTTTAAGAGTACAGTATAAACTACAGCTGAAAACATGGTTTCATGGTTGGGATGCACTAGTTGGTCAAAAACTAAGAATTTTTTCACTGACTTCTCAACACTTTCAAAATTTTTCTGTTTGCTTACTTGTGTGCCGTCAAACTTTCTGTTGTTGAACTGATGCCTGCTAAGTGAACCTCTGAACTGAACAACCAAACAAGTCTGCTAAAACGCTCATGTTTTGATAGAATTTTCACAATTTTAGCAGGATAGGGACAAATTTGTTTATTTTTTAATTAATTTCAAAACAGAGTAAATCAGTCTGATACCTCTACAGTTTTAAACAAAATCTATTAAAGATGGACACACCTAACACAACCCCACCCATTGTGTCATGGGCTGTTTTGGGGGGGGGGGGTTTGCTTTTTTATTTTGTTAAAAGGCAGGCAGGAAATGCAATAGATGTATCTAACGGACAATCAGAGAAAAATCCTTTTGCATTCTTTTGAGGCATATTTTTCAGATAATGTGGACACATATCTACACACAGAAAAATGTAAAGTACAACTACATAATATAGCTTGGATGTGACCTTCTGAAGGACCAAAGAAGAGGGAGAAGCAGTTATGTTTTTAATGGCTTGATTTAATTTGATTTAATCATTCTGGATAAGTTACTGAACAACCATGTCAAAGTAAGGGTTGGATGAAAGTATGTGGGGAGTGACATTTGCCAACATTTAACATAGACATACCTATTTCAAAACAAAAAGGGATATAAATGAGTCTTTATTTTAAGCCAAATGACTTCCATGAATAACAACTCTTCAGCAATACTTGGCTCACTACAATGCATTTGGATGCTGTTGGATAAACCAGTATTAAACATGTGGTAATGCATGAGCAGCCTTTACAACCCACCTCCCATCAGCTAAAGTCCCAAAACATGCCTCTGATGGCAACTGGAAGTCCCTTGTTTCCAAAATTCTGATCATGCATGACAGATTTTGGCAAAGCATAAATGTTTTCTTTATAATTTGTGTCAAATTGAGCAAAACCTGCCCAGTGATCTAAGAAAACTGTTCATGCATTACCAAATGCTTTTGGCTTGGTCAAAATCCAAAAGGTGTATAACCACTCCAACTCCAGTTTAAAGGTTGCTAAGGTTACGTGCAACTTGGTTGGTTAAGGATCAACAGTTTTCACACGACTCAATCTCATGTGTGTCCTTTTTACTATTTGCATACAGTTCCTGTCTTGACTACTAGAGGTAATAACACATTGATACACCAGGTGTGCACACTTTGATGATGACAGTACAGTATTTGGGTCTTTGCTGATTCCACCAGATCAATAAGGACATCTGGTAACACAACCCTGCTGTTGAAGGTCATGAACTTAATAACAAACAATAAGACAGGAATGCTTTCCAATCAGGGTGTGGTCAACACATTTAATGGGACTGAACCACAAAAAGATTTTGTTCACATCATAAAATCAGCTAAATGTGCTGACACACCCATATAAACCTTGAGATTTCTTTGATAAAGAAAATGTGCAATAACAAATGCAACTTTTTATGGTGGTGAAGAGAACAATGTCTTGTTTGGTTCTTCTTGTCTCAGGTTCAGCTTCCAGAAACAGCATTCTTTTCCTTCATAACGTTCATTTTTCTTCCAACAGTAAACGGACAGCCTCACCGAGGCATTTCGCTGCCCAAACCAGCCTTATGGTCCAGACCTCGACTGGGTAAAAAAAGACCTTGTTTGTCATTTTATGTCCCATCATTAACCCTTCAGTCGCTTTTGCAGCATTTTCATCTCCACTGCAGCTGCTGTTGGTGTTCTTGTCCACATCCATTGTCTTATCAATTTTTTTTGTCCATCTACTCAATGTACAATCACCATCATATTCATCCATCTATCCATCCATTCATCCATCCATCTATTGGTCTCTCTGTCCACATTATCTTGTGGTGTTACTCCTCAAATTGAGCTCACACAGAGCATCAGCATCGTTTCCTTCAATAATCAAGAACCTACTGGAGCTTGATTATTTGAGTTATTTGTCAAGTAACAACAGTAACTGGGCTCTGTCTGTGCTCCATGTGCTGAGGATGATGGATGTCTCGCTGTCTGTTTCATTTTGTGCTATGCTGGTCTGTGTGGGGTCTGCTGGGTTAAAGAGTGTTTTCTTTCTCACAGTTTGCTCTAATAACAATGTAACACAATGTTTAGATTAACTTTGAACCCCCGGCCAATTAAATGCACCTATGTTTAATGTAAAAGGCAAGAAGAAGGTAGCCTATGTGTTAACCATGGTGGGGATACCAATGTCAGCTGAGCTTTCAGCCTATCCAATCTTCAACAGGGTTACAGCCTTTTCCCCTCTCGTCTTAATTTGACAAATTTTACATTTCCTTGGCCTTTAAAATGTCTGTCAGCATAATTACATATAGACACATATTATGACCCTCCAAATAACTGATGTTAATAATGATAATGATGATGATCTGTATTAAGAAGAATATTGGATTGAGATAGAAATAAGCAAGAATTTTCCAGTTAAACAGAAGTGGTCTATATCCAGATTTGCAACTGTTTCTTTTCACTGTTGGCTTACAGCTGTCAGCTTCTTAACATTAACTTTCCCATGTTAGCTTTATGATATCCGTCTCCTGACTTTTTTCACTTCTTGATGTTAGCTCCATGATATTAGTTTCCTAATGGGAGCTTCTTAATGTTCCCGGTGTTAGATTTATGACTATAGCTCCTTCACGTTCATTTACTTAATGTTAGCTTCCTAGTGTTAGCTTCTGACATGAGTATACTTGATGACATGAGTTTTCTTCCTGATGTTAGCTTTCTGGTGGTATTCTACCAAAGCCCAGTTTCCTCTTTCACAGTTATTATGGGTTTTTGTATGGTCAATCTTAGCAGTTATCAGTTGCTGTCATGTTTTCACTCCTCCACATATGAACATTTTAGGTGCCAGTTTTTCAAAATGATGTTACATTTTTAACCCAATAATTTGTAAAGCTATAGCTTGGAAATGAGTAAAAAGTAAAAAATCATGGCTAGCAGCTGTTCTGACCAGACCAAACCAGCAGACTTTAGTGAGCACAGTTCATCTACCAGCTAAATGGAAAAATATGGACAGTAAATGAATAAAATGTTAAATAGGAACCCGAGTTTATGATGGGAGTAAAGTTACTCTTTGCTTTATCATGTTAAGCTAGAATAGTAAAAAAATGTCAGAAATTACATGAACAATGTTTTCTGTGTACTTTATGTATTGTAATTTGGAAAATGAAACTCATAAACTCAGTGAGGTGTTTTGTGGTAACAGGATTTGTTTCTCTTTCTGGAGATATGACTTGTTTCATTTAGTTGTGTTGCATTGTGCTGTTTTACTACGTTGATGTTTAGGGAGTTAATTGTAAATCTTATGCTGGAAAACCAAGTCTCCCCCTCTCCAATGTTTAATGCACCGGGTAACAGTAGATCATGCTGTTCAAACATGCCTAAAATGAAGCTGTGTTCTCTGATTACTTTACATGATGTATATGTTTACATTTATGCACCTTAGTTAAGCCCAGCTCACACAACATTTGTTTGAATTCCATTGTTTAGACATGGGGTGATACATTTGGGGGGGCATGCAAACTTGAAACGTTCTTTGCTCTGATTGTGTACATTGTTGAGGCCTCCTGAGAATCCAACAACCTCCTTGAACCCTGTCACTTTACGTGAACCATATAGAGGGATTTGAGCTGGCAATGTTTGTGTTGAGACAGAATCAGATGTATGTCCGTATGCTGAAAAATGAAAGCCTGTGTGCGGTCTTTTTTTTGCAGCAGCAATGCTCAGTGTTTTGTCTTTCTGAGAGCTAATGTCTGGAAACACTTCATTTCTGAATGTTTTGACAGCAGCTTCTGGAGTCTGTGTTAAAATGTAAAGCATTTGGGCAGCTTGAGGAGTTTAAGAGTCCATGTCAGGCTTCATTGTTGGTATGAAAATGGAAATGAGCTCAGTTTTAATGGCACTGCCTCTCCTGCTACAGTCAACAACTCACTGCTGGAGAACAAAAAGTCAAAATTTCCCGACGCCGTTGGCCGTTCAAGTCTGACTATAGAGGAACGGCTTCATGGTTGGTAACAATATGAATATCCTGCCTTTACCTAGAGCTTCAGCTGCTCTGCACCGCCAGCACTGCATGGTTTGGTGGTGTATGCATCCTCAGATGAATCTTTGAAGGAACCAGTAAGGAAAATGTTAGCTGCCAGCTTGAAAGCTTGGGCCAAAAGCTTCAGCACAGCCAATGGAAAGTACTTTCTTCTTGGAAAGAATGAGCTTCCCTGATTGTTAGCTTACTTTAGAGAACCTCAGTGTACAGAGCTTTGCACTTTTTCTTGCCACAAAAACTGAAAGAACATGGTGCTTGTGATTAGCATGTGATAAAGCTGATGTCTGGGTTTGACCATTTGGTGTTGTTATGATTTTACTGAACAATTTTTAAATGCTTCAGCCTGTGCTACTTGCTTGAGCGCGAATACGACGAGCTACAGACATGTCGGCGTGTTTGGTGACACCTCGACAAACCCATGCAGCATGGCATGCATTTTTCCCTGGAATGTGGAAACCACTGCTCACTTTTTTTTTAATTTCAGGACTGTTTTCATATGAAAAGATAAATTCAGAACAATATTTATTTGAACCAATTTATTCCACTGCACCCTTCCAGTTTATGGCTCCGAGTTTTGTTGACAAGGCTTATAATTTATTCCAAAAAAGCACCAGAGTTCTTAAAAGTTGGAATAATTCAAGCAATATGAATATTTTGGTTGACCATCATATTTACATGAAACTGATTGAAAGGAATAAAGTGCTGTTTCAGGTTTCCAGCTAAAATGTTGCAGAACTTTATCATCTTTCATGTTTCTGCTTTTCCATTTATTCCATTTAGTTCTGGAACCAGTTCAATTCCCTGATTGTGAAGAATTTTGGCTTCATCTTAACTGGAGGAGGAGGAGGAGGGGGTTTAATTGGCTGCAGATTCTGGAGTTCAGCATGAAAAACACACGAGACCTTGTGGAATTACACAGGATTGTTCATGTTTTCAGGTTCATTTGGCATTTGGAAATGAGTTTGAAGTTCTACCTTAGTTTAAAAAGAAGAAAGATTTTTCCAAGAGATTAGGAAGCACCTGGTTAGAAACCAGATCCAAAGTGGCTGTTCAAATCCAACTTACTGCCTTGTTGATACAGGAGGGCTAAAATCCCACCTGATTCTGATTTATACCAGAAATTTCTACCATGTACAACTATAAAAGCCAGGAAAGCATTTCATACTGTTTCCATTAAACAAACCTTTTCACGGTGTTACATACTTGTTCCAAATGTTTAATGTCTGTTGTATTTTGGTTCAGGATCTCCTGCTCGTACATCCATCAACAAGAAACCAAACCAGGTGGGAAAACCTGGAGAAACAGGTGAGACATCAGAAGGAGATGAAAAATGATCGTTTCTCGTTCATGTTTGAAGTTTGGATTTCTTCTCTTCAGACAAGGTGAACACCTTCAAACAAAAAGACAATCTGCAGATCCTGAAAGAAAAAATCCCGACGGTGACCACCAAGCCAACCAAACAGGAGAGGAGAAAGACCACCACTGCTGCTCCAACCACTGCTGGTATAGAATTCCTTATATTCCTGTTATTCATGAAAATGGAGATAAGAAGTCCGTCTCTTTTCAAAGATTGGGCTCTTTCTGGCGACCTGTCCAGGGTGTACCCTGGCTCGTGCCCGATGACTGCTGGGATAGGCTCCAGCTAGCTGGCACCTTGAACTTGATGAAGGCTAAGAAAATGGCTGGATGGACTATTACTCCAGCTCCGGCGGATAACAGTGTTTACGTGCAGAGAAAGAAAGAATAGTTAATGTCAACTGCCTCCAATGTTTGGCTTTATTTAAATTTTATATTTAGAAGCAATTTATTAAGAAAATAAGGGCTTTAGCATAAACGTCAGGCGTGGCTGTAGCTAACACACGCAAAGAAAGCTGATCTATTTTAATACATTAATTTTATGTTTTAATGATTTTTTTATTTAGTGAGTTTTCCATGTATCCTGGTTCAAAGACATTTGGATAAAAATTAATGAGTCATTGTTAAAAATTTAATAGGCTCCCCGTTACTTCTGAAGGGGGGAGGAGTTAAGTTGGGATGCTCTTAAGATCGTCTCAACTTAAATTGAGAAGATAGCAAAAACTAAAAAAAAATTGAGAGCAAGAGAAAAACGTTTTGAGAGAGAAGAAATTTTATTTAAAGTAAAAACTTCACTTTGACAGCAAAGAAAATCAATAATTGAGAGTATATATATTTTAAAATGCCATATATATAT
>JBAMHX010000027.1:416263-427304 GCA_037177515.1 Pseudomugil tenellus | reverse complement strand
ACTATTTCATGGTCATATATTTATTTCAAAATGTTGTATTCATTTATTTAATTATGAATCATACGGGTCTCCATAGTCAAGTGGTTGTAAATCAGGGTTTGGAAAAACAAACGAAACTTTGGGAGAGAGAGCAGGAGGGAAAGAGATGATACTACAAGCCCAACACGTTTATAGTGCAGGTGCACTTAGCCATGTGCTCTGATTAAAACAGGAGCCATCTATAGCATGCTTATATATTAATGACAATAGAAAGTTATTAGGCAGGGTCGTCACAGTGAGGATTGATGAGCCAGAAGAGCCTTGAAGTTGTTTAAAAAGTCCTTATTAGGTTTAAGAGGTCCATACACAATACATAAAATTGTGAAAGTCAATCCAGAGAGTTGTGAGGGCATATATCTGTTAGGTTAAAAAAGCCTTTGAATAACAAAATACAGGATCAATGAGGACACAGGAGACTTTTTGCCATTTTACTCTTGCTTGCAAAAAGGTAAAATCCACTTTGACACCTTTTTTGAAGAGATGTAAGCAGAATCTACAACAAACAATGAAAAAGCAAGAAGTTTTATTTACATAGAATCAAAACATATGTCATAGTCATTCTTTGATTGGATAAAACAGTCATATGACATTGAGGAAGAATCATCATTCACACAACACACTGACTGCCTAACCTTTGTCCAGCAAGGAGACATTCATTACAGAGGGTTTAAGATGTTCATTCCGCAAAAATATCCTAACAATATCCAAATAAGTTGATCACCAGAGCTTGAAGTAACTTTACTTTCCACTGCTGGTGGTAAAACATTGTAAAATCACTTATCCTACCTATTAAGAATGACTCAGAAACTGCTCCATGAATAATATGTAAACAGTTTCAACTAACATGAGCTTTCTTTTTTTGAAGGGATGATGTAAGGCGGCTGTAGTTCAGGAGGAAGAGCAGTTGTTTTTCAACTGGAAAGTTGGGAGATTGATTCCAGGCTTCCCCTGACTACATTTCAAAGTTTACTTGAACAAGACACTGAACCACAAGTGGCCCCCTTATGTGCCTATTGGGGCGTATGTGAAAGGGTGAATACACTGTAGTGTTAACTAGACACTATACACTGCCTTGAGTGGTCATCATGACTGGAAAATATATATACTTTATTATTCCCTGGAGGGAAATTTAAAGTTTAACTAAGTCCCCAAACTACTTTTTTTTTTGCTGATAAACCATCTAAAGTGGGCTCAAAGATTACTGGCTTCTTGTTTCTGTGCATTTTTTTAAGATTTTGATGTAAACTTGTTTAATTTGGCAAGCCTTGGTCTAAAACCGTATTAGTGCTGCCCTCTTAGGGTGGAACAGTGGCTACTCCAGTTGAATTTTCCTATTGGACAAAACGTTACATGCCTACGTCACAGGCTGTGGCTCTGGATATAAAAGCATCTCACAGGGACACACCCCTTGTCACAGGGGGTAAGATGGCATTATTGAAAGGCTAGCATTACCAAAAGGCTAGCATTACGATCATTAGCAAGCATTTAATCAAGTCAGCATTTTACTACAAGTAGCACTTTAGCACTTTAACTTGTGTTTTGTGTGTCAGAATGGCACAGTTCTGCTGGTTTATGTGGTTTACAGAGAACTTAGAGATTAGGCACTATTGGTTCAATGCACTGGGATTTGTAAAAGGCGAGCTCACGCCTCGTGCTGGAGTTTTCAACCTACATTTTACTCTGGATTCCTTCAAAAACCTCACCGAGTGTGAAATGGAATTTATTAAGCAGCTTTGTGTAAAGAGCACCGTGGTGCCAACAGTTGATCTGCGTGGAGCCCCATGCAAAGTAAAATTCACATTAGTGTGAACCAGCGTTGCCAGGTTTAGTTAACCATCTTTGGGTCTTGTGGCTCGCGCTCATGCTCCACTTCCCCGGCAGTGCGGGCGAGACAGTGGTGTGGCCGGCGTCTCGAGAGACACGTGATCCCACCTGGACTGGCGGGCACCGGCCTTCAGTGTTTCTTGTGAGCCCCGGCGCACAACGTTGCATATAGTCTCTGCAGTAAACTCTTTATAATGCTTTTGCATAATGCACCGGTATTATATGGCTCAGGTTATTGGTTCTTTTTGCAAAATTGTCCTTTTGGATTGTTTTGCTTTTCGTGCGTCAGTTTTCTACCCTAACGGCGCAAACTCCGGTGTTGCACTAATTGTAGATATTTTAATGCGAGCTTCCTTCTCCCACACCATGGACTGTGTGCTCAGAGCTAAACACAATCCCCAGGTTGAATGTTATACATTATTTATTAATAAGACATGTAAATCCAACACGGGATCATGTACTGGATAAATATGAAAACACGAGGATGAAAGAATATGAAGGAATTACATTTAATGTCCCACGCGACCCCATTTGGGAATAAGCGGTAGAAAATGGATGGATGGATGGACGTTTAATGTCACATGATGAATGACTTTTAAACATAACAGGTGAACAGCAGCGTTGTTGGGAGGGATCTGGCGTTCCCAGGCCAGGTGGGAGAAATAATCTTTCTAGCGTGTCCTGGGTCTCCCCTTGGGCCTCCTCCCACTGTGACTTGCCCTGAATACCTCACTAGGGAGGCATCCACGAGGCTTCCTAACCAGATGCCTGAGCCCCTTCATCTGGCTCCTCTCGATTTGACCAAGCTTCTCACCCTATCTCTAAGGAAAAGCCCAGCCACCCTGCGGAGGAAACTCATTTCAGCTGCCTTTATTCGCGATCTCGTTCTTTCGGTCAGTACCCAGAGCTCATGACCATAGGTGAGTGAAGGAGCAAAGATTGACTGGTAAATCGAAAGCTTCGCCTTCTGGCTCAGCTCCTTCTTCCCCACGACAGACCGGCACAGCATCCACATTACTGCAGACACCGCACCGATCCGTCGGTCGATCTCACCCTTCATCCTTCCGTCACTCGTGAACAAGACCCTGAGATACTTCAACTCCTCCACTTAGGGCAGGACCTTGGCCCCAACCCGCAGAGGGCACTCCACCCTTTTCTGGCACTGGTTATACAAGGACTGGACAAAAGTCTGACCAAACTCATTCCATGCCCGCGTTTTTGCCTTTTGCAACCACCAAAGCCGTGTTCCAGTTGTCCTGTCGATACCCGTCAGCTGCTTCTGGAGTCCCGCAGGCCACAAAGGCCTTGTAAAACTCCTTCTTCAGCTTGACAGCATCCCTCACCGCCGGTGTCCAACGAGTTCTGGGATTACTGCCACATTAGGCACCAACGACCTTACGGCCACAGCTCCAGCTGGCCGCCTCGACAATAGAGCCATGCAATACAGCCCACTCCGACTCAATATCCCCCGCCTCCCTCAGAACATGGTTGAAGTTGTGCCGGAGGTGGGAGTTGAAGTGTTCCCTGACAGGGGACTCAGCCAGTTGTTCCCAGCAGATCCTCAAAACGCATTTAGGTCAATCATCGAACTGCAGCCTAGAGCGTCCTGTTGCCAAGTGCACATATGGACACTCTTATGCCTGAACATGGTGTTCATTAAGGACAATCCATGACGAGCACAGAAGTCCAACTACAGAACATCACTCTGGTTCAGCACGGGGGTCCATTCTTCCCAATCATACTCCTCCAGGTCTCACTGTTATTGCCAACATGAGCATTGAAATTGCCCGGGAGGACAAGGGAGTCCCCAGGAGAAGTGATCTCCAGCACTCCCTTCAGATCCTCCAAAAAGGGTGGGTACTCTGAACTGCCGTTCAGTGCATAAGCACAAATAACAGTCAGGACCCGTCTCCCCACCCGAAAGTGGAGGGAGGCTACCCTCTCGTCCACCAGGGCAAACCCTAATGTACAGGCACCAAGCCAGGAGGCAAGCAGTATGCCCACACCCACTCGGCACCTCTCACCAAAAACAATGCCAGAGTTGAACAAGGTCCAACCCTTCTCGAGGATACTGGTTCCAGAGCCCAAGCTGCGCGTTGAGGTGAGTCCAAATATATCTAGTCGGAACTGCTTAGATCCGTGCACAAGCTCAGGCTCCTTCCCCGACAGCGTAGTGACGTTCCACGTCCCTAGAAGCAGTCCCTCCTCTAGACATCTGTTTGCCATGGCAGACCCTACCAGGGGCATACAGCCCCCGTCACCATAGCCGCTAAGATCTTCGGGACGCTCAAACCTCTCCACCACGATAAGGTGGCAGCTCAGGGAGAGGACTTATTTTATTTATTTATTTACACATAATGTTGTCTTTTTTTATCTTCCTGTGAATAATAATGGAGGATTTATAGAAAATGTTTGTCATCATTTGAAGGATAAATGTTCAGTATGTTGATTTTGGTAGCTTGCACAGCCGGCTCCAGCCAGTCTGTCTCTGCTCCTGTTTTGTTTACGTTTGATCGCTTCAAAGAAGTCCGTGCTTCCTGGCAGAGGTCCAAAATAAACACGAGTCTGCTGCTCAGACTAACTTTTAATACGTTTTTATAGTCAATTTATTCCTTTTATTAAGCTGTTGTTCCGTGTTCATTTGCTTTATTTATTTTTTTGTTTTTTTTTACAGTGGCCACACTTCCTCCTTTTCTCATGCTGTCCTCTGTTATGTCTATGCAAGTGAACGTCTGCTTTCCTGAAGTCACACAACAAAAGATTAGGTGCACCGCACCATAAGGCGCACAGCACGTTTTGGAGAATATTTAAGACTTTTAAGTTTGCCTTATAGTGGTGAAAATACAGTAGTTAGGATTGAGTCCAAAATACAAGATGGAGGTTTCTAGCATAGGAAGTCTGGTTTTCTGATTTGATTGTGCTCTTCTCAGGTCTCTCTTCATCTGAGGGATGTGGGTTAAGAGGTGGAAATGGTTTATGCTGAGTTTATCTGTGCTGCGTATCATCTGCGATGGGTGGTTAAACCAGACCACCTCAAGTTTGCTTTTCTCATTCTTGTCATGTGATAAAGATTCCATTTCATGTATTATGTCTTCAATTGAACAAACATCATCTAGTATGTATGGTGAATATTTCAATTCTATTCAAAGTTCTTTTTCATCCATCATTTCACAAAGCAAAGGTTTTGTGTATGGAAAATTTTCCTTTGACTTTTGTAATATTCCCTCGTTTTCCACGTCATCTTCGTCATCCATGTCTTGGATGTGTTGTATTTGAGAAATGAACTCCCATCTATCTTTTCCAAAAAGCCTGATTAATTGGCAATTGTTTGTCCATAATTTCACGTTGCAGTCCAACCCTGCAGTAATTATGTTCTTACAAGCAGGATCACAGTGAACGGCGACCAGCTCAGAAGGGCTAGTTTTCCAAGTCATCAGCAGTGGCAGTGGAAACAGCGATCCCTCAGTTTCACATTTAAAATCCTCAATAACCCACAGACACACCCTTCTCATATTATCACCACTGACCAAAATTTGGTCAGTTTTGTTAGTGGACATTGAAGTAACAATGGTATCATCACTTTGAACTGCTTTAAATTTTCCCACAAACTTAATTACTCCAGTCATTAACCAAGCAAAGATGTAGCCTTTTACTGAGGTAAGCAGTGTTACTCCATCAGTTTCAACACTCCTGCCCTTCAGACATAACACAATTGGACATCCCTTCTCATTTTTCCTCTTTGTAGACTTAAGTTTAGAGATTCCTTGCAATATGTCATCAGAAAGCGAACCTGCCTGCCCTTTGTCATTCAGACATGTAGTCTGTGTTTGAGGGTTGTTGCAGACACTTAGACATTTGGGCGATGATGATTCCAAATCCCAGAGGACCACATTTCCTTCACTCGATGCAACATTTAGGGTGTCTTTATGAACTTCAAGGGCACAACTAATTGTTAATGCACCATGCTTTAAATATAGGTGCTTTCCATGTAAATCCAGCATTAAGATTATATTGGAATTCTTGGTCGCAATAAACACATCGTCCTTGGTGCAGACAATGCTTCTGACTCGACCTGGAATTGTAACAGGCAGGATGAAAATTATCTCCCCAATGCATGAGTTCCAAAATCGTACTTCTCCATCATGAAAATTGTGATTAATTGACGTTGTGTTTCATAAAAGGCAATGCCAGTGTGTCCTACAGACTTAGTGTTAAGGGGAGAGACCCTGAACTCCATTACTGCCTTTCCTGTTAAGATATCCCATACTGTCAGCACACCATTTAGACAAACAGAGATAACTTGCATGTAAATACTGTGATAAAGTGCACTACACACAGACGTGTTGTGGGTTGTCGTTTATTTGAAAAAACGGCCTGTCCCTCCCCCGAAAAATCGAGCTATCTTTGAGTTTGCCACAAATAACTCATTGTTGCATAAATTGTAGCATACACTGGTAATCTGAGACTCAGTTAAGCCATAAACCTTAAAACTTTGCCTGTATCCCCAATCATCGTCATACCAAATTTTTATGTTTTGGTCAATAGATATGGTGAAAAAGATTTTGTCCTCTGGATTTTAAATTATGTGAGTGATGGCTCCCAGGTGGGTGTCTCAACGCAGGAGGATGTTTTGCCGGAAATCCACACTCGCAAAATACCATCTTTGCCACCTGTCACTAGACTCTTAGACAGTGGCGAATATTCAACGCAGGCAAAGAACAGCTTAAATCTCTTGCTCTTAACGACCCTTTTGATTAGTTAGAGCTTCGTTGACTTTTTGAATGTGGAAAACGTGAAGAGAGCCATAGTTTCACATGTTCTGCTACAGACAGTTTATGATTCAATACTTGGAAAATAGCGTATCTGATTGCATATATCGTTTAAAAACACTGAAATCCTTACAGAACAAAAGTCTTCTAATTGACTGTGCAGCAGGTTGGAAATTGGTAGTGCCACAGAGAAATGGCTTCAAACATATTTCTATTAAAAAGAAAATTTTTCAGTATGTCGGAAGTTATGAAGATGGTTAGATATCCACTTGAATCCCCCAAGGAAAACATAGCTTTACTGCCATCGCTCCAGTAGTCCATGGCTGTGACCGTATTCTCTTCCCTAATCAATAAATCAATTTGAAAATCTTCTGAATACACTTTGCAGCTATAGAAAAACACTTCTCCAAACTCAACTGAGACTACCAGCTGTTGCCGCTCTTTAATGTAAATTGCATCGATAACATTCATGTTTCTTTTGTGATGGATTGGTTGTGTCTTAATTTCTCTCTCATATAAAGGTATTGTAATTTTCTTCTCTAACTTATTGTTGCAGTGGTTGAAGACACCATCCGAGCTGATGGTGAAGTACACACTTTTTCATACAAGGCCTAATTTGTTTATTTGAGTAGTCTATATAATCCACCTTTTCCTTTTCTGCATTTAAAGGAAGGCAAAATATTTTAGGAAATACCTTGGGGGTAATGACAGGCATTATTTCAGCAGACCTCAGGAAACGTTCATTCCTGAACTTCCTGGAGTTCCCGCTGCTGTCTGAATGTAATAAAAAGTTCAAAAACTATGAAAGATCAACCGTTCCATCACAGTTGGTATCAATTTTCATATGGAGAATGTTACTCTCTTCGGGACTAACACTACTGTCGAGCTCAAACATTGCTTTTTTTAAACAGCTGTACGATTTCAGTAATCTCTTCGAGAGTAAACTCTTTGGGTCTGTTTTTTTTTTTTTTTGTCTAGATTTGTCATCTGGTCTCTCTCTAGGTTCCTCCAGGCTTACTTTTGCATCATCTGACGAGTCATGAATGTCTTGCTTGAAACTTCACATCTTTGCAATATTCTAACTTCCTTAATGCTTTCTCTTCAAAAATCTTTATAATGATCACTGAGATTTCTACTGTGTCTGTGTGGATTTGTACTGAAACCTCACTTTTATATTTAGAGAAGGGACATAACTATGGCAACATCCTATGGAGGGGCTTTATAGAACCGTGTCCATTCTCTTAGACGGCATGTTGTCACAATGACGTATTTGCAATGGCAACCAAAGGCATCACCTTTGTCTAGCAGCAAACAACTCATTAGTCTCATTCAGTTATATGTGGTTGGCTCACGGTAGGTTGGTTTAAATTCCCTAAATTTAGATTTACTTATTCCACACTTAGAATTATATTAACGAGAAACCTTGTGAAAGTTTCTCAATATAAGATTAATATCTTGTTATATCGAAAAACTTTATATTCATTATAATGAGATATGTTTACCCGAAAAAGAGAAACTGGTCAAATATTTTTTTCATGGTTGTTACGGCTAAACGCTTCAGTAGGAAGTAGGGCTGAAAAAATGTCTTTAATGTCTTCCAGACAGTATATAAATGTACGATCCATTAGCAGGGCCAAAAGTTTAACAACACGATCAGAGTTCATCTGAGATTCACAGTCAGATTTTATTAAAAACACCTCAAAAAGCAAAAAGGAAGCGAGGCTAAAAGAGAATCTTGTCCATTGTTTATTGTGCTAGCGGTTAGCAACCGCTAACTGTTAGCTAACAGCCTAAATACGGCCGGTCTGACTCGTTATAATTAAGAGGTCTTGAGTTATTTGCACTCCTAATGTTATTATTAAGTTCATATATTATTATGTATAGAATTTCACTGAATGTGCACTTACTGGATGTAAAAAGAAGTTCGACTTTGGTTGCCACTACTTTCCAACCATCACCATTACGTCCAATCGTATTTGGCATCTGTTGATGGCGCTCGGCGACTTCAGTCTCCTGATTCCACTTAACGGTATACAATAGTACTTGGTCTTGAATCCCTTGTTCTTTTGTTGTTGTTTTTTTAAAAACTGGATGTACAACATGATTTTCCCATGTCTCCTCTGTAGTGTTGCTAGGGCCTGTTGCCAGGATGCCAAGATGGCGAGCTGCTTTGCTACGTAATTACGTCAAAATGTCCCGGATGTCCGTCTTACAGAATGTATAAAAAAACACTTCCAGTGTACTCAGCAGCAGGGGTGCTGATAGGAAATTTGTCACAAATTAAACTATCTACTCCAGTATGGAATCAGATTTGTTTCAAAAGTTCCAAGCAAAACTTTTAAAAACTTAATCATAAAACAAAAATTAAAATAAAAAATTTCTAAAATTCAGGCAAAATAAATCATCTCAAAAGAAAAAAAAATAATGAATCATTGTGAAAACTATTAGGCTTTTATTTAGTTTAATTGAGTAGGTTTTTTGCAGTTTCCTCATCTTCTTTCTTTCTTGGTTTCATGTCTGACACAAACCTTTCAGGGGTGGGCTCTTTTGGCGGCACCCTCCAATTGGCTGGTGAGTTTTCTAGTGAGACAGCCGTTACCCGGAAGTTGTTTAACCCTGTGTTTTCGACTGTATGTGGCTATAGACTTCAGCAATACTGCCGCAGTTTTAAAGTGAGATTTTACTTCTTCAACAAATTAAGGTAAGCATTTTTCACTTTGTGTTGTTTGAAGGAGCACAGTAGTTGTTGTTAACTGAAGATAAATTACATTTGTTCTGTCATCACAACATGTGAAGCTAACCAGATGCTTATCTTGCTACACAGTAAACAGTCAATAGATTAACTTCATTACCTTTATTCCATGAGATTATGTAAAACTGAAGGAGGCAGACAATTATAATGATGTCTCATTCCACTTACTAACAACAATTACTGGCAAGTCAAGCATTTTGAGCAAACAAAACATTAAAGAAAACTGCACAATAGTTTATCGCGTGTGAAACGCTAGCATAATGCTAACTTCTATTAAAATCAATAGAAAACCATTAGCTCAACCCACTAGCATGCTAACGCTAATTCACATAGTAAACGATACGATGTGAAAACGTTTTTGATTACAGAAGGCTTTATAAAACGCTTTAATACTTATTGAAAACTTATTGAAGTGTTCAATATTTTTTTTCCTAGTCTGGAGTGCAGTGTTAACACCGTGGGCGCTGTGCGGGATCCAGACTGACATATGCAGTCCCAGGTAGGCTATGTCAACTACAGGTGGAAATGGAAAGCAGCATTTATCTCTGGTGCCACTCGAATCAGAGGGATATACAGGAAAAGCTATTAAGGGTACCACTTTAGGGGGGAAAACAATGCTCTACATTGTCCCTTTAAAGGAAGAATATGACCTAGCTCCTATTCCTTGTGATGCCCAAGAGTTTGCCCTCGTGCCAAAGGCTGAAGGCAAGAATTGCTGTAAAGTTATGCCTTTGCAGTTTCTTTCCCTTCATGTGAAAAACTGCAATTGCCCAAAATGTGACTCACTGTCAGATTCTGATCTAGAGGTTAAAAAATCCTTGTAAGTAATTTCCTGAAACATGGATTAAAAGTAGCTTTTACAGACTCTAACTTCTTTCTATATGTTAAGGGAACAGAGGTACTCTCTTCTGAGGAAAAAGTTCTTTTCTATATTAGTCAACAGATGGAAAATGCCCCAAATGTCAGACGGAATATTCAACAGTGGAAGTGGGACTCCATGCAAGTGTCTGTGGAGACTTGGACTGTAGCCTTAAAAGTACTTTTATGAGTTTAGTTCATAACAATTCTGGCAACTGTTCTGTTCTAAGTAACTTTTATATTTCTGCAGCCCTGTGTCCTGCCGTGATCTACTACTGTTGAGATTACTCAATACAAATTGAAATGTTATGGTATATTTGAGTTTATTTACTTTTGAAATGCTGTCTGAATGATGTGCAAAGTATATTTTTCTTAAAGATAAGGACCTTAGCTACAAAGTTCACCCCATTCTTGTTGCCATTCTGGCATTATGACACCTATCTTATAATGAAGTGTATTAAATGATCTAAGTAGGGCAACAAAGTTGCAGCGTAATACTTAAAATATAGTGGTGTTTAAAATTCTCTGTATTGGACTAAAGGGTTTGATAAGGGTATGATATTTAAGCATTAATTTTAATTTAATGGGATTTATAATCACTGAACAGTGAGGATGCTGTTGTGGCAGTACAGGGTAGGGAATAAGTGGTGAGTATACTATAGCAAACAACGCCACCCTGGGAATTTCACCCAGGGAAATACTGTGGGAGGGTAACTACTCCAACCAACAGGCACAAAGGTCCGTTGCAATGAGGCAGAGACAACAGTTCAATTTACCAGAATTTATTACAATTATAAAA
>JBAMHX010000027.1:381979-402793 GCA_037177515.1 Pseudomugil tenellus | reverse complement strand
ATGTTGAACTTCTTTTATCTTCATTATTAAATTTATATTCTTCTCAATCTAAAGAAACCAGTGTCCTCGTCCTTGACGGGAAAAACGGTCTCCTACAATGCTCATGAAGTCATCTATGTGCAGGTATTGGTGATAATGTCCAGGTCCACTTGGACCTGCTTCACATCAGCTGACACATCATACCTCTTTGCTGGATTTTACTTGTCTTGAGTGCTTTCTAAACATTTAGAAGTTTTGTTTTATATGTTCAGTCCTCGACGGTGTTTGTGTTTTGTCATCTACTGTGTTCTGACAAGTTACACTGGAGAGAGTTACACAAAACTAAACTATAAACCCATAAATCTCTCCAGGAAATCCAGGAGGTGGACCTTGTGTAGAAGAAAAACTAAGAAGGAAACACACAACACTTCATCAATCAAACTGAAACCTGGTTCTGGTCTCTGAGGACACAACTAAGTCCACATAAGAGAATGGTCTGTGAAACCCGATTCACGTGTAATTAAATAAAGAGTCTGTGTCTGTGATGTCAAAGAGTCACTTGAAAACATTCACCTGCTGCTTTGTTCTATGTAGTTCCTGTAAACAGAGGGGATTTTGGGTAAAACTGGGAGGTTTTCTCCTGTTAAATCTGCAGTGAAAACCAGACAGGTTGAGATTATGTAAAAACTACTTCAAACATGGCTTTCCTTTAGAAAAAGGCTAAATCTGTCTTTCTGAGAGCAGATAGTTTCAGAAGACATTATTATGTTATGTTCTTAGTAAAATAAGTCAAAGTTACATTGTAAATAATATATGGGGCCAGTTGGAAATACAGTACTGCATAGTTTTTAAAAGTTGGAAAAATGTGCATTGTTTAAATAAAAACTGAACGCAAATATTTGTAGGTCTCACAAGCTGTGTTTCCATTACCACTAGAATTATGTCAACCTTAAATATCGCAATAAAAAAATTGTTATGGAAACACTCACTCACATGAGGTCCTTTTCAGAAATGTCCATGTAGATGTAAATCTCCAAAGTTTAATGGAATCAATTTTTTGCATTTAGATTTTACTGGATGTGTCATATTGGGTCACATGACCCCATATTATATTATTATTTTGATTATATTAATATTATATTGATTATTTCAAGTAAAAGTGCTCGTAAGGTTGTATTTCTATACTTCATCTTAAGTTCTTTCTATGTCCTTTTCCCCCCTTTGGATAGCATCTAGAACAACATGCATTTTTAGTTTCAACAGCATATCTGCATATTGATATACGTGTTGAGCGTGCATTGGACGTTTTGTGCTTCCATCCTCCTCATGGTAGAGTCTTGCAGGACAAGATTTTATTAGAATAAATACTCATGCGTTTGACAACATTCAATGGAAACACATGCAAATCGTAACTATACTTTGAAATGTTGCTTTTATTTTGCAAATAAAGTGCAAAAACAGTGCAAAAAAATACAGCTATCCTTTCATGTTTATTTCCCAGCAGAGCATTTCAGATGCTAAAACAGACTTTTCAGGTGATGATGATGTCATGAGATTTCACAGGACAAACACTGCAGGTACTCGGGGAGACTTCCAAAAGTCACAATCATGAACACGGGTCACCCTGCAATCCACAAATTCAGGTTAAAGCTCCATCATGCAAAGAAAAAGCCGTATATGAACAGAATCCTGAATCACAGTCGTCTTCTCTGGACAAAAACCTGGAAATCTGGATGAAAATGTGATATGTGTGTTCTGCAGAATAAAGAGGAGAGGGAACATCCTGTGTTATCAGTGGCCAGTAGAAAGGCTGCTTCTCTTATTTCTTAAAACATTTTTTCTACTTTATTTTAAAATATTTTTTATACAACACAGAACAACATAAAGGGCATTTGGGACAATCTGGAATAATGATACAATTGTTGAAATTTACTGATATTCAGTCTTTCGCCACTGTTGTGAATACTGTCCATTTTTCCATCTTGACATCACTCTTCCTAGTTCCTTAGTCTATACGTCAAACACTCCATCTCAAAAATTCCCTGCACAATTTGCATCCAATCTTTTCTTGTAGGTGGGTCAGGGATACACCACTTTTTGGTATTAGCCTTTATACAAGCTGCAATTAAGATTTTCAAATAATAAATATCATCTTCTAACACAATTTCTCAAGATGTCCTAACGACATGACTACACATGTTTGGGGGATATCATAACCTAATAACTAAACAATAACAGTATAGACATCATTCTATAATGGTCTCATTTTAGGACATAGCCAAAATACATGACATTGATGTACAGATCTTTCCACATTGCCACCAACATGATTGCACCATCGCACTGTATTTGCTTATAATCTCTGGAGTAATTCATGTTGACCTGGTTGAAATTTGAACCTGGTTCTGATGGAAACTTCTAAGAAGTACTTTGCTGCAAACAGAGCTTGGACAGGACAATGAGATGCACATGGTAATCTCCCCATGGATGATCTTCAAAAGATTGTCTTCCAGAGTTTTACTGTTGTCCTTTGAGGTAGACAGTCTATTCCAGCCAGACACGAGTCTTGACAGACCCATTTAGAATACTTTATTACCTCACATCAACCCCATTTACCCATTTTAATACCTATCACTTGAAGACAATCCCTAACAGGGTCAGAGGACTTAGCGGAAAGAGGACAGTGTAAGTGTGACCCATGCTATATCATGGTCCACAAAGATGGTCACTTAATCAGATCACTTCCTAAATTTGGAAAACATAAGCTAAGATATATCTGCCTTTAGAAAACAATGCAGGTGATGAAAGCAATGCAGCTATTTTTGGATGGATAACTCTGGGTTTGATGGGATTCCTGCAAAGGAGTTGATCCATCTCCTAATAGTGCAAATTGGCATTATGACATTGACACCCAGACATAACTTTGATATAAATTACAAAAAACAAGAAGCCCATTACTGAATCCTGTGGAATCCCTTTTTTTGCTTTTGGCTAATGAAAATAAAAGTACATTTATTCGTCTTCCAAGGTTTAATTCTCCTGGTTCATACCAATTTGTACTAGCCAAGACAACCCACAGGGTGGCCCCCACAAACTGTCTCTGACAAGAACTTCATGTGGGCCAATCTTGACTCTGTTTTCATGCTATTTGACTTGGAAGTGTCATGATTTTTAGCTGTTTGACCCACATGCACAAGATAAGTTAAGAAGAAAAAGGTTTATTGAAAAAACAATGTAGATTAATCTGGAGGTTCCAGGATCTGATGGACATCAGCACTGAAAAGACAGATGGTGAGTATTGATCTAGATGAGAATGAAAACAGCAAATGGAGCTCGTACTTTGGATGAGAAGGAGCAAGTCTGGGAAATCAGGAAGATGGCTCTGTAGTAATTAAGATTCCAAGGTTGTCCAATAGTGGATGGTGGAGATGGAGGGCGACAGGTTCGCACAGGAAGTCCAGGAATGACTGCGGAAACGGAGAAAACGGAGGTGACTCAGAGGAATGAAACTTCTGAAGATAATCCGGAGCTTGGAGAGAATCCAAAAGAAACAGGATCCTGGAAAATCACAGAGGGGTTAGAGGAAATCACGACAGATCGCTGGAGAATGTGGACTGAGATATTACCACTTGGCAAGACACTCAAACAGTGAGTGAGTGGAAGCCTTCTCCACATATAGTGCACCACTGATGACCTCCAGGTGTGTGCAGTTACACAGGTGTCACAATCACCTTCCAGGTATTGGTCACAACACCCTCTGGTGGAAACCTAAAAGAGAATCCTACAGCGCATCCCCAGATCCCTGACATGGGATCTGGGGATCCCAGTTTTTACGCCGTGTTAATGTTGAGGGCTGTAACAGAAGTCAGATCTGCATTATAATGGATCATGTATGAGTTTATGGGCCTCTTGGACTCCTCCAGACTTTTTCATTTGGATTCCAGATCAGAGGACTTGAGAAATGACTGAAGCTGAGACAAAGTCTGTTTGTTCCCCCATTTCTCTCTGTCATCTTCCTCTCCCAAAGTCTTTCTGACAGATGAGTTATGATGTAGCGGAGTTCTTTTCTCATCTGGCCTGGGATTCCCTTGTTTCAGGAAATTCTGACTTGGTCAGGCTGTGAGGAGGATGATAGGAGGATGTGATGAAGGACGAGGACTGTTTGAGTCAGGGAAACCCTTGATGCTGCGGAGAGGCTCCAGGATTAATGACACTACAGAACGTGATGATATTTTTCTACTTGAGATGATTTACAGACAATTTTTAAGTCAGAAAGAGGCCAAGACTTTCAGTTTCTGCGTCTTTGATGGTTCATTAAGATTTAACCTCAAGGTTGGTTTAGGATCACCTAACATCATCATTACTGATATTCAGATTTTCTGGACACTTCTCCTTCACATGTAATATGAAGCTCAACCTCAGCTTCTAAAAGGAAAAGTCTCTTTGGGTCCTCTGCAGTCTGAGAATCGAGGTCAAAGGTCAAACTCTTTGTTAGCAAATGCTGTTTTTATGGGAGTCTTTATGGCGTCATACAAGTTCCTGACCTTTTTCATTCACTACGTCTAATTTAAACATTTGGTTTCAAGTCAAGGTAATCTTTAAAAAAGCACTGAGATCTCTATAAGTCTATAAAGGCCTACAGTACTGTAAACTGCAACTGTCTATATGTCTCGTACTTTTCTGCCTTCAGAGTTTAAACCTGACAGACTGCAAAGATAATGTTCTGTGCTCAGACAAATGAATTTGGTTTAAATCGATCAGGAACGTGAAGTTGACATTCGCTAAAAGGGTGAAAATATAAACCAGAGGAAGACGGCGGGAAACCGAGACTTATCAGCTTGTCAAAGCACACATGGAGCCACTCAGTGGAAAATAAGAAGACGCTGTTATGTCACACATGGCTGGAGGAGAGGCCAGATTTCTGCAGAAACAAGAGAAGTGAAAGGATTTATGTCCCGCTGCTCAGCTTTGTTTTATTCGCCTCATGTTCTCCCGCTTGAAACAAAAGAAGTGATGCATTCACTAACTAAAGGTTTGTGGGTTGTTGGGGAACTGTGCTGAGTTTTACTCACTTTCCAGCACTAAATGTCATAGAGTTTATCCTGGAAGCAGATTGCCTCCATATCATCAGTTTGAGAAGCTCAGATTTCACAGCACTTTTCTCTTCAGAGGACCAGATGCTTGATAATATGCATCATGAATATAACGTTCTATCAGATGTACTACTCTCCCTTCATTCTGGTGCTGATTTTATCTGTGTGATGACATAAAATCAAAGAGGAGCCCACTTCACTTCCTAACATGTGGACCAGGAGGACATCCATGTGACGGAAGAAGCTGAGGAGGCGGTTGTCGTTGAGCTGCAGAGCTGGGGTCCATTTCACAAAGCCGGTTTTCTGAAAACTCTGAGTTAATTAACCTTGAAATGAGGCCAACTCAGGGTTTCCGGATTTAAGAAGAAAGGGTTCAATAAACCAGAGTTTATTGAAAACCCTGGGTTGTTTCACAAAGAAAGTTAAGTTTAACTCTGAGTCAGTCCAGAGGGGTCAGAACGAAAACCTTTTTTTTCATTGGCTGCCATAGTGACTCGTTGTTTCTGGGTTACATTGATAATGGCCTCTTAAAGTCTTGCCTCACATGGTTAACTAAGAGTTGAAGCTAACGCTGAACAGCTGAAATGGAAATCTTTGAGTTTTCCTCTCAGGTACTGTCAACTCTGAGTTAACTCTCAAACTCAGTATTTGTTGAACTCTCTTTGTGAAATGGACCCCTGGTCTGATCTTTTGCTATGGTGTATGTTGTTTGTGACTTGTTTTGCATTCTTGATTTGCTCGTTGTTACTAACCAGGCTAGTTAGCATAGTTGGCTAATTAGAGTGGCTGTGGCTCAGGAGGAACAGCAGTCGTCTTTCAAACGAAAGTTGTGAGATGGATTTCCACCTTGCCCTGACTACTTGTCGAAGTGTCCATGAGCAAGACACTGAGCCCTAAGCTGCCCACTGATGTGCCTGTCGGGGTGAGTGTGAATGTGTACTATGTAGTGTAAAGCACTTTGAATGGTCAGCATGACTGGAAAAGTGCTATCATTATTGTTTAGATCATTGTTACTGGGAGACACTAAGAAACAGAAAAAAATTAAGTTTACAATCTTTCAGAAAGAATCTGAAACAAAGATGAACTTTTTATATTTGGAACTTGATTTAAGAAGGCCACAGGCCACAATCCTGCAGGTTTTTTATGTATCCATGTTCCAACAGACCTGACTCAAATTAATCAGTCACTGTCCAGAACTCCATGCGTTGTTGGGTCCATTTAATGTGAGTCAGAGAACAGAAATGCATCAACAACCTGCAGGACAGCTGCCCTCCAGGACCAACAGAGACACCCCTGCACTAAACAATGAATTGTTACGTTTTCTTTGGGACTTGAATGGTTACTTTTATAATTTTTACTTAAGTTGCAGAACCCAGGTTGAACTTACATAACTAGAATTTAATTAACCTGATAAACTGCTAAACATGTTTATTATTTTAAACAAAGATAAACAATTAAGTATCAGACATTTGATTAACAAACCTGCAATTTTTGACTCCCCAAAGCAGACGTGACTACAATTAACAACATGTGACTGAGATAAACAAACTCAGGTTCATCTTCCATAATTCCCATTGAACTGATATGATGATATTTAATTGACAAAACTAATATGTGAAGCAGTATGAGTTAAGTCTCATGCAATCCATTATTGACATACAAGAAATTGGGCTGACATCACTGACTCATATAACCCACTGTGATGAAGTAGTACCTGTTTCTCACCTCCTAATTGCTGGGAAGCTCCAGCTTCCTGTAAACCTGAATTGGACTAAGTGGTGTAGCATGCAACTCAGATATCAAATATGCATAAAGGTATCAGTTGATGAAATGTAGCAGAATTTTGAACATATGTGGTCAACATCCACTGCTGCTGTTACAGACAAAGCTATGCAATATAAGCTGTGTTCCACAATAAAGCCAGCCGTGTTGTTTACTTGTTGTCTCTGCAGTTTAATTGCTTCTCATGTCTCTGCATTTGCTCTTATAGAGATTTTATTCTTGCTTTCCAATAAAAACCTAAACCTGAACCAAGTAAACTCGTCCAAGAGACATCACTTAATCAGCACTGGCCCCTGGATCTCCTGCCAGGGACCATTCCAAACCGGCCCACTGGGTCCACGAAGTTGATGAGTGAAACAGACATGAAGCAAGGCCAGCCGAATAGATGTTGAGCTGACATTTTGAGCAGTAAGTGAGTTTTATCTGTGGTTATCAGTGGGCTGAAAGTCCCAGTAAGAAGGTCTTAATGAAGGGTTTTGGATGCGCAGGGGGATAAGAGCTTTGTTCATTTCCAAAACATCTGTGCGGCTGGTGTGTGTGGTTGTAATTACGCTTATAGAGGACTTATGTGTAGTGTTTTGGTTGCACTGACAGAATGTCTCTGCAAAGCTCTGCCTTGTAAACTGGCAGATCTGACGACACGAGGGCAGTAAACATCTCGGCTCAAGGATAAAGTCTGAGCTTATTTTGCAAGATGATGTGTCGATCTGCAGCCAACTTTGAGCTGGACAACACACAGAGCTCTTTATTGCTCTAAGAATTTGTTCAAAAAGTTCTTTTAAAATATAATTGGCTTCCCAAAGGCCTCGGAGCCACATGAGGCCTCACGTGAGTATGCTGTACTTGTGTTTGAAATAACTGCGGAGTCTCAGTTCTACGTCCTCTGGTTCTGATTTAGCAGAGAAAATTCCCAGAAAACACAGCTGTTTTCCATCTGCAGCGTGAATACAACAGGATTATGGCCGCTGGACAAGGTGTCCGAGTATCTCCAACATCTGATTCAGAGCACAAAGCTGGCTTAGTGACCTGTCTCCTGGATATACACTAAGACGATTTGATGAGAGGTTTTTAAACAGACACATCAGGTTATTCGTACAAAAGCACAACAGTTGAGGGCACGAAAGCAAATCAAGACACAGTTTGGTTCAAGACAATGAAAGAAATAAACCTGAGAAAGAAGCATTGATGAGGTGAGATAATATGAGATCCAACATTAGTTTTATTTAGTTCTAATTGCAGATTGGTTACAATCCTACACAAGCAGAAGAATCATGTTGTGTACAGCCTCTGTCACTTCTTGTTTATGCTGGAGCTCCATCAGAATGACAGGATGCCTACATTGAGAATTCAAGATGGCTTCAAATAGTTGAAGTGTAACTCACACCCCTGAAAGAGACTGACCCCGCCCTCAGACTAGTTTGAAGAACTCCACAGAAATGGGCGAGGCCGACCGACATAGAGGGGAACGGTCAAGTGTGGGAGAATGCAAGATGCTTTTGTACTCAGAGAATAGACATATATAAAGACTACATCCCTCATGACGGTGTTATGTTTGTTTTTAAAGTAAATGATTTATTAAAAAGATTGTGAATTGGGACACAGCTAATGTTATGAATGAGCCAGATCACTGACAAAAGATGGCCGTGAAGTAAGCACGTCCGACTCCATAGGTCAACAGTGCCGAGGTATCTAGTGTTTATATTAGATATCTATGACCCAGAGCCGCAGCATGTGACGTGGAGTTGTACCAAGTTGTACCACGTTGGCCAATAGAAAAATTCAATTGTTCGGACATGCAGGGGGGGATGTGAGGGCGGGTGCTACAGCGCAAAGCAATGACGCCATTTCCTACAAAACGTAAAAAAGGAGGGAAAAAATCTTAAAGTCTTAAAAGACTTTAGGGACTAGAAAAGGAAGCTGGGATGCAGCAAGAACAAGCGACCCAAAAGAAACCCAGGGGAACGGAGCTAAACAACCGGCGCCATGAACTTTGTAGTGGTTGAGTTAAACCTCCTGTCCATGGTGGACGATACATGCAGGAAGCTCAAAACTCGGACAACACTGAATCTGGTAGGTGTTGCTGTCTTATTATGTTACTCATTTCCGATGGGGTGGACGGTGGTGTGTGTGTAAATTCAGGTTAATTCTATTCTGATCTAATTTGTTTTGTTGTTTTCATTATTGTCACTGTCGCACAATAATAAATCATATTCGGTTTCCAGGATGACAGTCTTACACAGACATTTACCGCCTGTGTCTGAACGCATTTTACCGTGTAAAGTCCGGCTAATGGATTTGTATGTCTTAATAGCCATGACCGGGAAAAGTGCGGGTGGTCAATGTCCAGATATTACCCGGTTACTATGTCTGACTAGGGCTGTAGTGTAGAAGGTTGTATACCTTCCTCCGCCATGCAGGATGAAAACCCCTCTATTGGGTTGATGAAGGGGGAGTAGCCCACCTACCTGGGGGGTTATCCTTTCAATAAAGCACTTGTGTTGTCACATCTGGTGGATGTGATTATCTAATCCGTACATTAGTGTTGTGACTGGCAAGCCGATGCTTTGTAATGACACATTATCTGTGTGTAATGTCCCATTTCCTTTTTTGATTTATTACTTATTTCAAATTAAATAATGCTTGTGTTTTCTTGTTTTAAAGTGCTGTGTTTAAATGTCACATAGTGTTGAATTGTAAAAATAAATTGCCTTGCCTTGTAAGCTGTGACAATGTGACTGTAGTTTGACAAACCACTGTGTATAATGTTCTGCAAAAAGTGTGAAGCTGTGTGTTGTTGTTGTTGTTCTAATCTGAACTGGCGAGTTGCCTTTTGTGTGAAAACAGGTGCTAATTGTGTGTAAATGTTCCATTTAGTGTTTAATCAACTGTAAAACACCTGACAATGTTTTTAGACCAGAAACAAAAATTTCAGTGCAGGAAGGAAACATGTAGGATGATGATGATTATGTTTGTAAGTCAGCTGTTGCTGTTTTTTTTTTTTTTTGTTATTTTTTTAATTTTGCTGTTCAGAATTTAAGCATCCAACTAAATGATCTGCTGCAGCACAGGATCACCTTCCTCCAGTAAATGGACTTGTACTTATATAGTGCTTTTCCAGTCATGTTGACCGCTCAAAGCGCTTTACATTACATAGTACCCATTCACACCCCGATAGGCACATCGGGGGGCAGCTTAGGGTTCAGTGTCTTGCCAAAGGACACTTCGACATGTAGCGAAGCCTGGAATCAATCTCACAACTTTCCAGTTGAAAGACGACTGCTCTTCCACCTGAGCTACAGCCGCCCCAGTAAAGAGACAGTTCTCTTTTCTCCCCACAATGTTACTGCAGTTTTCTGTGATTTATGATTCCTGCAATGGAAAATTGGCAGAAACAGTCTGTTTTTCCACAGCATTGTTGATTAAATCTGTTTTATGTCCCCAGATGATGCTGTTTTAGTCTAGATTTCAGCACCTGGATGTCACTAAATCTTTATTACGTCCCAGCGAGGATATCTTAGTTTTTCATTTTAGTAGAGTTTAAATGACGGCGGGATACAAGTTGAGACAAGTGTTGGAGTCTGAAGTAATCCTGATGTTGCTAACAAACACATGTCATGTTTTCACAAAGAAAAAGCACCATTTGTTGTCATCATTGGGATGAACAGGAAGCCTCATCGGGTTAGTTTTGCTGCAGTCGACTGTGTGGACTCTGACAGCAGACAGCGTTTCAGGTAGATTCAAGGTGTTGAGCAGAAACAAAGAGCTTCATTCACAGCAGCTCAACATGTTATCAATCAGGTCGTCTTTCACTCATCTGCTGAGCTCCAAATGTCAACACAACTTTTACAGCTCCTGTTTAAGATGAATGATGTGAAGTAAACTTTATTTGCAAAAGCCATCCGAACAAAGGCCTCCGTGTGGTGCAACCTGGACTTTGTGTTAGTATGAAGATTTCCACCCTGATGGTGATTTTGAGGTTAACTGTTCCTTTCAGAGCACAGTTGAAATGAAGATTAATGACACCTGCAGGCCATTTAACCACCTCAGTCTGATTTATCACGCCGCTTCTCCTCCAATAAAGCCTGCGCTCAGAAAAATGGATGCCTCGTCTTTCTGATGGATGTCTTTTCTCAGACCAAGCGGAGGATTTCAGAGAGCAGAAAGTCAAAGGAAAATCATCAGTGTGGACTCCTGAAATGGAAATTTCCACCTCGTGAAGATATTTAACAGGTTTTCATGGGGACTCGCTTCACATACAGAACTCATCGCTTCATTTCACGGTGAAAGCATGAAGAGCTGCCTCACTAAAAGCTCATTCAAGCTGTTCTTCGTCTGGACATGTAGTCTGGTTTCAGAGAGCAAAACAAAACAAAAAAACTCATGTGCTGATCAAAACAAGATGTTATGATTACACATTTAAATCCTAATTTAATTTAATTGTATCTTTTTTTAAATAGCAGCTGTAAATGAAGCATATGTTTGGTCTTAGAGAAACACGTGTGTGGAATTGGTAAGATTTGTGAAGCCTGGAAGACACAACCTAGAAATATTTGACTAACATGTTTAAGATTTGACGGCATAACAGGCATTTGAAAGAAATAGGCAATTTGTGAAATAACCAAGAATTGATTGACATAATTGAAAATTGTAGGTCTTGTTAATTTAAATCAAACCTCCTGGAGATGATCTACTTAGTTACCAAGAACGTTGCAAGTCAAGTTTACAAAACTAAAGCTGGAAAAGTATAACAATGTGTGATGTAAATATGTTTCCTCTTGGTGGCTTTTATACAAGTTATTGGTTTTTACGAAGCCTAGAAGATACAAGCCCAGAAATATTTGACTCAGTAACACTGATATGTAACTGATATAGCCAACACTTGAATGGCATAACTAACCTGACATTACTGACATTTCGTTGACGGGACCAACTTAGCCAACATTTGACTAACATAGCCCAAACTGATTGGCATAACCGACATTTTTAGAAGACAAAACTCAGAAAAATAGGTCAGTGTTCTTTAGCACTCTGCAAATTTTCCATTGAAAACACATATGAAATTCCTGCACACTGGGCGTCAAACACCTGCTTTGTGTGGAAAAATGAGTGAAGATCTGCTGAAACCCTCCTGCTGAGCCTGGATCTGAAGTGTGGAGCTGAGGATGACCAGTCCAGATATTTCCAGGCCCTGCTAACTATATGCTTGGATGCTCTGTGATTCTTGGCAGGTTGATAGGAGGTTTGGAGATTTGTGGGGAATCTGGGATCCAACACCTCATACTTCATTTTAGCATGTAGAACCAATGCTGATGATGAAGATCCAGCAGCTGAATCATGAACCAGCCTGTCCCTTTACTTAAAAAAAAATAGGAAACCGATTGCCTCAAAAATATCAAGTAAAGCAGGTAATTTATTTTCCGTTTTTAAAGCTTAAAATATAATTCATTTGCACAACTCAGATAACATGAGTATAAATTAACTCAAAATCATTACTTCGTTCAGCTATAAAATGTCTTTGGCATGTATTAGGTAAAAGCCTGGGGTCAAACTTCCAACTTTCCAGTTTGAAGACAACTGTTCTTCCTCTTGAGCTTCATTCAGCGCACATCATTAGTGGGTAACTATGGATTCAACATATCCAACAAGAGATGCTGAATGCTGCCAAGTTTCTTGGGTTTTGCAGATGCTTCTTCCTCACCAATACTTTTAAGTATAGGTTAATTGCAGCTGATGAATTTGATTACTTGTCTCAGTAAAAAGTTCTCTTTACTAAGTATAAGTGAGGAGAGTCAATAAAGATAGCTGAAATGAGTGAAGGTTACTTTTTTATTAAGATACACTATTACATTTTACAGTGTAGAGACACAAAATAAAACATAAAACAAATCCAACTTTATAAGGAAGAATCTATACAGACAAGAGAATTTATCTATGTAAAAAGATACAGACGGTAAAATCTAACCATAAACCCTTTGTTTGTGGTTTTCTGACAGTAAAACAGCCCCAAGCTATCTGAGATGTTTCACAGACTCAAATGAATAATAAAGATAATTACGTAAGATGAAGTGCTGTTCATAATAATAGTTCAGTTTAATGGGAAACAGATAGGTTTCCCACTCATTTCCTGTTCTTGGTCTCTGCTGTGTATTGTACAATACAAACGTTTTATGTTTTACACTGTTAAAAGAGATATCATCAATCATAAATATTGTGTGTACTTTTTAAAGAAAACCTTCATTTCTAGTTTGTTTTCATAATGACAGGTAAATGGCTTGTTTTGCATCAGACCAAGATAAATTAACTACAGTTCAAAAATCATTACATGTCATCAAATCTACATTTACAGGGAAACGGCACATGAAAAACATGGCACCTGTAGCAATTTCAGCATTTTCCATGTTCATTGGTGAGATCGGGCTGATGTGGTGGGTCCTTTCAACAGCCCTAAACAATTATTCCAATAGTTTCCAGTTACTTCGCTGAATAATCAGCTTGTGTTTCGCCTGCTGCTGTATAAACTGTTTCATTGATGAATTTATTACTCAACATGCGGCACAGGTTCTGAACATGCTTGTGTTCAGGAATCGTCACTTGTAAAGCAACTACAGCTTTCAGATGTGGTGGAGTAGAAATAAAGAAAAGCACGTGATCTCATGTGATTGCTGAAGTTTTGGTCTGCTTTCATTTTAAAGAAAGTGTTAATATTTACTCAGACTAGTAAGTGTTAAAGATCTTAGATATTTTTTTGATTCAGTCAAATTGATTTAAAGCTGAACCGGTTCCTTAAAAAGAAAGTACAATGAACCAAGATGAAGTCTTTAACCAACACTTGATGCCTTCAAACTGCTCATATATGTAACCTAATAGGGTATTTTTGCTGTCTGTCTTTATTCTCATGGACAGCTCGTTCCCTCATCACTATTCCCTCCATATGTTTCCAATCTGCTGCTCTCATCACCATCATTAAAGAGAAAATTAAATTACATCTTGGTGCAGCTGTGCTGGGAAGAGGGGCTCTATTCAAACCACCGAGATCAGCCTCGAGAACACCACCACCGATTGGTCCAGGCATGTGTGAGCTGCAGAGCTGATTGGCTGAGAGCCAATGTCAGGTGAGGACGCACAGGAAGGTATGAAACCCCCTCGTACCAGCGAACACACACACAGCGTTAATCAGTGGAACCAGCTAACAGGCAACGAGCTGTCATCACAGTGATGAAGACTCTTGAAAAGCCATCAGTGCTTCATCTGTTGGTTTTATCTGGAAGTGGAAGGTTTAGTTCATCCTCACTAAAGATAAAAAATATATATTTTGCAGATGCTGCCACAGTTAATAAGTTGTCCTGCAGTAGTTTTCTTTTTTCTTGCTGGTTTTGTTGTTTGTCATCTTACCTGTGCTTCTGCTTTGACTGTAGGATGATTTCTGCTGAATATCTGTATAAGTGTAGCGGCTGGTTGTCGGGTTTCTTGGTTTCTGTCTGTTATATTTTTGTCTCCTTTTCTCCTCACACTCCACCTTCCTTTGTTTCCACTTGTCAGGTCCAGTATAAACATGGACCTTAGCAATAACCATAATTATGAGTAATTACTAAGCATCAATGGGAGCCTTGAACCCACAAAGCTTTATTTCCTTTGCATCTGTTTTGAACAGCAGTAACACTACCCTAAATTACCTACTTTTAGCCTGAAATGTTCTGAAATGTTCCTGAAAGACCAAAAAATAAAGCCAAAGTACTCAAAAATAATTATATTTTAAAAAATTGTATTTTTTCATTCAGTGGCTTCATATTTTTACACACTGAAACTGTTTCAGGTCAAATGGGACTAATGTTAATGTGGATAGATTTTAGATAAACTGCTGTTGGCCAGATCAGAACAAATGATAGTTTTTAGCTAATCTTAAACCTGTGAAACTCAATAAATCACACTGGTCTGTAACTTTTGCAGGGCAGAAATGACACATTAACCCTGCTCTGCTCAACTATCATCATACACCCCCATAAAGAACCATCTAAATCAGAATAAAGCAAGTCTCGCTGCAGAGCTCCACTGTGGGGACATTTCCCGTGCAGCCCCCCACCCCCTCAGGCCACCTCTACAGTGCATGATGGGAAACATTGCAATCCAGAAGGAAGCAAAGTTCAATGCACCACATGACTCAAAGCTCCACAGATCCACAGATTAGACAAAACTCAGTCAAACCAAAGAAACAACGAGGAAATCTGAGCTCTTAACTCTAAGACTTTGATCTGACTCCTGCAGGGGAACGTGGACCCCAAACTCGCAGGCACCACAACCCCTCCTACACATCTGTTTCCTGTCAGAGGAGGTCCCATCAAATCCCCCAGAGATGTTTGAGTTTAATATTCTCCAGGCAGCCCCACCCACAACCTCCACCACCCTGTAAGTTCGCATCATGATGGATTATATAAGAGGACCCTCAAAAATCTGTTTGTTCAGGTTTCTCTGGTTTCTTCAGGTCCATGTAGGTGGAGTCGAGTCCAAGGAGATGTTCACGGAACTACTAGATTTTTTTCTTGAACTCTTTTGAATTTCTGGCTTTGTGAGACTCAAATGAAGTCCCGAGCAATGATGTGATGGATAAAGACCTGATGTTTTTGCTTTGTAAGCTCGCAGTGTGAGAACACGCTGGGTTTGAGGGGTGGACCTCCTGAGATGGAGAATCAGACCAGCATTGACTTTTTATGATAACTCAGCAGATCTGTCTCTGAAGTTATTGTCTCCTTGTGGAGAGTTGAGTCTCTTTATTGATGATTTTAGTCTGGTTGTGTTGGTATGTTATGGATTTATCCTTTGAGACCTCTGTGGTGTGTGCAGTCCTGATGTTGGACTCATTAATCGGGTTGCTGGTTCCTGCTGCTCTGGGTGGAACCAGTTGATCTCTGACCTTCAGCTAGTGTGACTCAGTGCTTCATTTCCAGCAGCACAGAGGTGTATGTTTAAAGCTCGCACAGGCTTTCATTTATTACTCAACCTCGTGTGCTTTCTGGATGTTTGACTTTCCTGCTCAGGTGTTAGGGCAGGAAGCCTTTCCAAGTGTTAAAAACATTCCAGTGCAGCTGTTTACACATCAATCATCGGAGAAAGTCATTAGAAGCTAATCGGAGAAGGACACAACAGGAAATGCATGCTGATCTGTTGGCTTATGAAGGTGTGTTGTGTTAGTCTCTAAACATTGTGTTCTGACCAGCTTTTTACCAGCTAGGAGAATACCTCAACAAGAATTTACTGGCTTAATTAAAAGTATAAAATAAGTAGAGAATTGATGTCAGGGATGCACAATGAATCTGCATTACAAGTTTTCAGAAACATTTTTTTACTATATTGCTTAAAGCAATGGTCCAGTGGACTAGTTTTACACCCTCTTCAGGGTCTTGGAGAGGGCATTGGAGTTTGCTAGACAAATTCACATGTGTTTTGTAGACTTGGAGAAGGCATTTGACCATGTCCACTAAGGACTCCTGTGAGGGGATTCAGGATTACAGAGTACCTGACCCCCTTGAAAAAGCTGCTCGGATTTCATAGTTTTATCACAGGCAACCCTGTGATAGACTGGGTCCAGGTTGTACCCTGCCTCTTGCCAACTAATTACTGAGAAAGGATGGAAACAAAGAAAGACACTGAGTAAGAGTTATCATTGAACTGACTATTACAACTGGAAGGAGCTCAGAGAAGAGACAGGATGCAAGATTAATGATGAATTTGTTCCTATGTACATAAAAGATGTGTCTGTGTCAAAAGCTGCCATTCGTCACTGCCCTTATACAAAAAGTGTATTTTGTGTTGCTATGGTTGTTAAGTCAGGTCATCCACTAGCACCGGCCTGTGGTGGCAATGCGCCACAATACAGACCTGACACACACACCTTTCATCAAAAGCTCACACAATCTCTACAGTAAGAGGCTTTGTGGTCTTCTTCCGTGTCTTCTTCTTTTCTCTTCATCTTCACTTTTGGTTTGTTCTGCTTACTGGTTGCCTGTCAGATATCCTGCTCAACACAAACCCCATGGTTTATGGTGGTCTTGCTTAATTTGCTCCATGACGCAACTGATCCATGAGAACCTGAATGCAGACCAGATCACACAAATAAACAACAGTGTCCTTCTGTCAGCGTGTTCGCCCTCTGTGATGAGCATAAATGTGGCTTCAGCCACTCTTAGAGAGCACCAAAGTACCAGAATCTGCCAACGTTTAGTAGTATTTGTAGTAGTAATACTGATGGGACACTCCACCTAGTTGCTCTTTTGGACACTAGATGTTACACATTCTCAACAAAAAACATCATCTGCATCAAGCGGTCGGAAACATGTTGATTGTACAGCAGGTTTAAGGATTTGATGCAAGCAGCTGGAACTCCCTCATTCATCAGGGCTTTGTTACAAGGATGAACTCCAGTCCAAGTCCACTGACTCACACTTCTTACTGCATTTCTCGCCACATCTTTACATTTAAAATCTGTTGAGTTTGTCAGCATGAGCTGACACATGATCAGCTGCAGCTGGTTTGATGTTTCCAGCTCTGAGAATCCACAACAAACACAACCAGAGAGCCAACCAATGAGTCAGCGGGAATCCCTGTGAGTTCTCAGACTCCCCCGCAGTGATGACGAATCATGCGAGAAGTCAACTGGTCCAGGGTCAGGGAATCTCCATAATCCATCCTCACAGGAAAACCCCAGATCTGGACTCAGATCCTCTTTCCTCATCCATTCATGATGCTGCCTGGTTGTTGCCACAACAACACCATGTTGTGTTATGAAGCTGTGGGAATTCTCTGGGAAAGCTGCTATTTTTTATTAAACTGTTTGTTTTGGGTTTTCTGTTTCAGGCCAGCAGCAGGAATATCTGTTTAAATCCTCTGTAGATCCTGCAGAGTCCAGAGTTTCCATCTGTCTCTGTCTTTGGGACAACAGCTGGAGTTCAGACAGCTGAGAATGACTCAGTTTGTCCACTTGCTTCAGAAAGATAAAGAAATATGATTATCTTGTTGTTACATTTTTTAATACAGAAAATTGGTTTCTTCAACTGCAAGAACCAAACCATCACATGTGGCAACAGAGGTGGATGTGGGTTCGATGTGCTGACTTCAGTTACTTTTACCAGGATTACAGGGTCCTGATCTCGTCAATAAAACTGACAGAGTCTGATAAATCTGAACAAAAAGTCTCTTTTTAGGACTAAAGCTGTTGCAGCCCAGATGGACAGGCAAACCTGATGCCATAAAGAATAGATATAAAATATCTAAAAATATACATATAATAAAAAGAAGAATTTTCAGAACAGAGTACAAAGAGGAAAAAGAGAAGTGCTCCATCGTTAAAGCTGATTAGACTGTCTGTTAATCTAAGTTAGTGGTTTAAGTTCAAGAAAGTGCACTGCAAAAACTAAAATTCAAGAAAGATTAAACATCTCAAATCAAGGACACATATGCTTATTTTTTTAAACGTAAGATAATTATTGTTACTTAGTATGTTTTTTAAAGATTTCTTTACTTGTTTTGGGAATTCTTGACAGGTTAATGTTTCTTGAGATAAGATAAATTATCTGCCAACAGAACAAGAAATTTTATCTTATTTCAAGGAAAATTAACCTAATTTTGTCTGTTTTTTTCTTGTTTTTTAAAGTCAATTTTTATATGATGACAGAAATCCATTTTTTAAAAGATAAAGGAATGACAACACTAATTCAAGAAACATGATGTTACAATTTAATCTAAGTTAACAGTGAAACAGAAACAGGCAAACAACATGTTTGTAAGAACTGAGACGGCCCAGCCTTCATGTGCCTCGGGGTTATGTTTTGATTGCTTTGTTGAGTTCAGTTTTGTGTTGCAGGCCTTGGTAGTGATGGCAGATTGGAGACAGCTGGCCAGGGTCTTCATACTCCAGGGTGGGAGCCTGCGCTTCTAGGCTTTATATAAGGATAACGGTTAAGATACAAGTACAGATACAAATATATTTTCATATGAACTCTCTCATGTCTTTCCTTTTTTGTTATGGTTCCTAAGCCAACTGTAACAAACTAGATTAAATCATTATGTCTTTAAAGCTGCTGGAGGTAAAACATTTAAAAAAAAAACGGAGGCATTTTTACCTTTTTACTGTAGTATATCTAGTGTATCACCAACCCATCCCCTATATAAGCTGGAAGAAGTAGCCAAAAAGAAAGAGATCTGGTCTTCATCACAAAGGCTGCTGGGCCCACAACCCATCCTCAGACAGAGGTAGAAAATGGATCTGGTTCTGATGTCAACACTTTTAATGTTGGCATCTTCCTCTGCTGCTAACAGCAGTGACACACACACAGCAGTTTGAAGCTGTTTGAGGCTGAAGTTGGAAACAAAAGGGTCGTCTTTATAAGAATATCTTGTCCATCTCCTGATTTTTATGGCCCTGAGTCACTCTGAGTGTCACACACAGCTTTAAAGCTTGACAAATACAATCTGTTTTGGTTTCTTCAATCTTTTTTAATCTTTAAAGCTACAAAACAAGTTGATTATATTTCCTTTTTTGAATCCCAACTTTTCTGTGCTCATTCTTTGAACGCAGGTGTTCGAGCCTTTAATGTTAATGTAATGTTTGCATCAGGATTCAGTCTGCTCATAAATTCCACTTGCTTATCAGAGCGGGTTCAAGGTCCAGGTTGTGTGCAGGCAGGACACAAGGCAGACAATAAAAATAAACATGTGTTTGTTAAAGACTTTACAAAGCCTTGCCAGCTTTTCTAAAACACACACACAACTTTTGTTCATGAGAGGACACTAAGACCAACATTAATGCTGCATAAACCTGGATCAACATCCACATTCAAGGTTACAACTTTCATCTGGTTGCGGCTGCATGGAGCTCAGATGCCTCCTACTGGCTTTAAATATGCCCTGCATAACAAAAACAGCTGATTCTGCTACTGTGGTTGAAGAATATTGTCGGCTATTAAAATTCTGTTTTTCACATTAACTATCACAGTACATGGTGAAAGTCAGTTAAGCTATAGTACTGGTTCACACCAACATGTGATTTTATTCATATATAACCACTTTAGATCAACCCAGTTCTTCTAATGTTGACCACTAATAAAAGTTTTAAACTCAGTGAAGCTCAACAATTCATGGATGATTTTCATCTATTTATACCTGATTAAAACTGTTTCTGATATAAATGATCAATGTCAATAATGAAAAACATTTGACTTGTTAAAGGACCAGCTTTACTGATAAAGACATAAATGTTTGTGAATAAAGATGAGAATAAATGTTAAACTATCCCACTATAATGTGAGTTTTAATTGATCAATAGCCAAGATGATGTATCATCAGTTTAGACCTTTAAAGGACCAGTTTACAGAAGACACAGTCAGTTTGGACTATTTTAAAGCAGTTTATTTAAATGAAACACTACCAATACATCCATCTGTCATCTGAGGTTGAGTTGGTAGCCCAAGCAAAGACCCAAGACTTCCGTTTCCCAGTACACTTCTTCAAGCTTCCCAAGAGAAACATGAGATGTTCCCAACCCAATCAAAGATATAGTCCTTCTAAGTGTCCTGTATGTTCCCCATGGTCCCTTCCTGGTGGGACATGCCTGGAAAATACCTACAGGGGGACACCCAGGAAGCATTCTAACTGAACAGCACTTCAACTCTCTTAGAGAGAGTCCAGTCCCCCTGCGAGGGAAACTCATTCCAGTCGCTTGTACACGTAAGCTCATTACACAGGTTGCTAGTTGCAGCTTATGACCATCAGTTAAGGTAGGACTATAGAACAACTGGTACATTGAGAGCTTCTGTTAACGTTTGGGTTTGCTTACATTGGTTTCCTGTTTTATTTTGTCGTTTTTTCCTGATTTGCCGTTGCTTTCTGTTTCAGCTTTCTGGTTTGTTCCTTTAACTTTTCCTGATTTATTTTTCTCCCCCATCAGTCTTTCCTCCTCCCCTCTTGCAGC
>JBAMHX010000027.1:371472-381879 GCA_037177515.1 Pseudomugil tenellus | reverse complement strand
TTTGCATATACTGTAAGTTTATGTCTAGTTCTTTGGATCACAGTGAATAAATTCCGTTCTTCTGCATCTGGCTGCCTTCCTGCCTTTGCCTTGCCTGCATGTGGGTCCACATCCTCCAGTGCTTCATAACAGCTTCACCATCTGGCTCAGCTCCATCTTCACACTGCAGACGTTGCACTGATCCACCTCTCATCTCCCACTCCATACGAATCTTACTTATGAAAAAGAACTCTAAGAGACTCCAACACCTCCACTTGAAGAGAACTGCTTCAAAGTCTCAAAGGTGCTGATTCTCACTGCAGACAGCACGGTGACCCCCAGGTGACGAGCCGTGAGAGGCATTAAGTCTGTCTCATGAAACGTTGGACTCATTGTTCCCCATAACTCTTGATGGTCAAACTAGAGGTCCAGTATGAATCCCACAAGAATGTAATGAAGTGTATTAAGTAGTATGTAAATCAGATAGATCCATGTATGAAGCCATGTTTTTCCAGAACAAAAGTAACCAGATATTTACTGCTCTTCCAGAAAAGCACTGTGAATGCTGTCAAACTGTTGTTCACACTGCTATTCTGGACAGTTCAACGTTTAACTTCAAATGTATCAAAATCCGTAAAAGTTGTAAAGGAATAAAGATATACCAGGCGTCTCACACCCGAGAGGAACATTTGGTGCCAAAAGTGGAAAAACCAGGTGAGGCCACGCAGAGTTATTAGCTGCCATAAAACAACGGAAGACATAATAATAAAGAAAGTAGTGTGCTTGACAGCATTCACACAATGATGTTCTGCTGTATAAGAAACTGAAATGTAATCTTGAATCAAGCTGAAAATAACGTAAAAAACTTAAATCTGATGCTGGAGTCTGTGCATCACCACATTTGCACATTGTTTATAAAGTGACATTAAATATTGTGTAAGAAATCTGAACCAACCAGACTTCTGCAACATCTGACATTCATATTTATTATTACAACCAACAGAGCTGCTAAACTTCACATTCATACACTCACACGGGGTGTGAGTGTATGAATGACTGAATGTGCTACGTAGTGTAAAGCGCTTGATGTGGTCAAGTCTATTTACCATAAAACAATAAAACATTTGTTTGGTTCAGACAGAAGCTGCAAGTTGACTTTATCATGTTCAAAGTCGGAAACCATCATGAATCTCACGGACATGATCCATTTGTTCTAGAAGTGCTTCCCAACAGATATAAATATCATGTATATAATAATAATAATGTAAAGAAAACAAAGTAATAAAGTGCAAGTCAGGGAAAACAAACTGAAATATTTCACAGGATTTGAACAAACTTCAAATATTTTGTTCCAAAATGAAAAAAAAGCTGCATCAAGTTAGTTAAGAAGCTGCGGATTGATTGTAAAATCACACTAAAGTTTAAAAAATAAGCTGTCAGATTTGTTATGGAAGGAGCTGAGAGTTTATACTTCAGACTATAACAGCCCAGTGTGCACAGCAATATGGTTCTGCAGCTGTTCTCTGGTTTCTGATTGAAGGTTTAAAGTGGCTCTAACCTTATTTCAGGTAGATCGGGTCTGAAATCAAATTGAATTCTGATTCATTGGGACATAAAAACCTGTGTTGATAGAAATATGTTAACAGTTCTTTGATCCTTTTTCTGGTCTATATGAGTTAATCAAATACTTCTCCAGAAGGAAAACCGGTCCTACACGTCAGTTTCATTGTCCTTTATGTCTCTGTAGGTCTCGGAGGTCATGGAGCCCATTTCTGTCTTCCTAAAGTTGTACTTGGTTTGCTTCAGTGGGATGCTGACTGAGGAGACATACTGCACGGAGCGCACCATGGTGGTTCTGAAGGATCGGGTTCTGGCTGTGAAGAGAATGAAAATCTGGAAACCCTGAAGAGCAAAAAGACAAACATTACCTTAACTTTCTGGTTCATTCTAAACATTCAAAAGTATCTCAGGAACAGCTGGAGGTGCTGTAATGCAGGAAGTTTCCATTTTGGCCCTGAGTGAGCAGAGCCTACCTGTGTGGTGGTACAGATACAGAAGATTATGCTGAGCACCAGGTGGGCTTGTTCTTTGGTGACGAGGACCAGGTAGCCCAGGGTCCAGGACAAACCCAGCATCACGGCCAGAGAGAAACTGACCAGGAATTTCTTAGTCAGAGACGAGCGACTGGTGCTGCAACAGGTATATGTTAAATTTATGTCAACTTACTGGACTTGACTAAATAAAGTATACTTTATATTAAATAAATAAGTAATACTTATAAATAAAACAAAAATAAATACATAAATATAAGTTGATTATTATACTCTGTATGGGCATAACCTACTCCTCCAATAGTTTTACTATGTATTGTGACACTGCATATTAATGACATTATGACAAATAGCGTTATGTAATTATATCCTCTAACATGGAGTGTCGGGTAATTATGGTTTTGCCCCAATCGTTGCTGGATATCCTTCGTGTGAGCGCGATAAGTCAAAGAATTTTTTCAATTGGATTTTGATACTCAGTATATCTTTTTAGGTATTTTTTAGATGATTGAATTTAAGGTTTCCTCAACAGGTGGCGCTTTATGTACGAAAAATCTGAATTTTTGACTATATCTCTGGAATTATTTGTCTCACTAACCTGAAATTATGGGCGATAAAAGGTCATGACTTCAGGATGTATTCTATCCTGATGTCATACCAAGCTTTTAAAACCAGGTAGAGCTTTGTGACTGAACATGTGTGTCTTTATATTATTGTATTGTGTCTATTTGAGGATTGGGGAATAGAAGGATTACGGGTGTACGGGGATATACCCCAAGCCATTGCTTCTGATGGCAAAGGCCTTGTTTATTACTAGGAGTGGTTTAAAAAATATATTTTTAAAGTTCATGTGTCCACAATTCCTTCCAGGTAACCCCTAAGGTGAATGGAAGCAATGTGAGAACCTGTGTGTCTTACCTGGTCAGGTTTGGATCGACCTTGCAGGTAATCGTAGAGGTCAGTACAAGCAGAACCACGTTGTAGATCAGTATCAGGCCCACTGGAAGGAGGAAAGCCCAAAACATTGGTTTCCCAAAGTTGAAATAGTTGTTGTTGTCCAGAGCTGCGAGCCAGCAGCTAGCGCATGAAAACCAGGAGAGAAAAAAAAAACTGTCAGATGTGAGAATGATGAAGAAATATGCTGTTAGCCAGGAAGAACTCCAGATGTGGACCCACAATTCCTCCTGTCTATATCCCAGAGGACTGTCCATCCTGTAGGTTGCTGCTAATGTTATCGCCATGACAACAGCAGGGAGTCCTGTTGTGAAACAGGAAATAATGAAAGTATTTATTGAAAGTGATCGTTGTTCTCTATAAATGTTCAGACATTTCCAATCAAAACCTTTCTGTGATATTTAATTTACCTTGTACCCTATTGTTTATTTTGCACATTTGAAACATTTATCCTGAAATTCTCATCGTGAGTATAGTAGCATCAAACCGATATTTAACATATCAAGTGCCACAATATAAAGATATCTAAAGCTTTTTAAATTAGATGTTTGATTTGCCATTCTGTTGGTAATAAGTGATTCATATTTGTAAAGAAAATGTGTTTTGAGATGAGCAGCAGAGTTACCTATGCTTTTTGTTACTTCAGGTTTGAGTTGCATGAAGGCCCATTTCTGCTATATTATGAATGGTGACGTCCTTTTCAGGCGTTCCCGTACTTCAGCACATTTTTTCCATTGCCATAATTGTTAATTCAGTTCATCCACTAGTGGGTAGCTGTAAACCCATCCATCCATTCATCTATCCAATTTCCATACTGCTTCATCCAGCTCAGGGTTGTGGGATAGTACACCAGTTTATTACAAGGCAACAAAGAGAGATAAACAACTAGGCAAACAACCAGACACACCCACAGTGACAATTTTGAAGGACCAGTTAACCTATCCTACATGTGCTGTGGATGGTGAGAGGTATTTGGAGTACGCAAAGAGAACCTACACTAACACGGGGAGAAGATGCAAACTCCCATGCTGGGCCACTTCTTGAGCCAAGGCTCGAACCTCTACACCATTGTGCAACTCTGGCAGTAAACCACCAGTTTAAAATGTTTTACAATTGTTTTTGCTGTTCTTAACTTCTTCAGGTGATTTTCATTTAATGGCTTCTTTGTCACTTTCTTTCTGTTCTTCCTCTTCTTTAGTTTGTTCCTTTTGCTGGTTGATACTTCAGCTTCACAACTCAACACTGCCCCTGTGAGTTACTGTTGTATTTTTCTGGTTTCTGCATCAAGTGATGGATAACTAAACACTTAAATAAAATAAACTAAATAAACTTAAAATATGTTTATAACCAAAGAAAAAATACATTAAACTGTCCAAACAACTGCCTATCCCTCTGCAGAAAACATAAATGGGCCTTAATCCAGTAAAGAGCAAACAAGAGTCATCAGCAGAATCAGCTGTTTGGTATAAGTGTAGAAATTTTACATGATGACAACCCACACACTCAATTGTGCTGCTCATCCCACACATGTATTTTCCTCAATGCATTTACAGTTTATATTTGGCTAACAGTTTATCTCTTTCTACAGCAACTCACTGCTTTTTAACATGCTGTGTCAAGTACCAAGCTCATTTATTAACTTTTCAGTGTCAGATCTAAAAGTTCATCTTAAGTTTAAATCCAAATTCAGACATTTTTCCATTTTTTTAAAGAGAAATGTTCACAGCACAAACGTTCACAGACCCTGGATCTCGTACCCCATCCAACCCCTACACTTAGCGGGGTCCAGTGTGGTGGTAGACTGCGGCGCATGGAGCGGACCAGTAAGACCAGCTGAGTGCCATATATGCTGTTCCATGTAAAGGTGGCCAACAGGAAGAAGTGCAGTAGAGCTGCCACTGCTGTGCATGAGCCGTGATCCGGTTCCACATGCACATCAGAGTCCAGGATTTCATTTGGACTGCTGACCTTCACCCCGGTCTCATTCTGTTGGTTGGAGTTCTGGACCCCTGAGAGAAAGGTGATGATGAAGGCCAGCAGGCTGACGTAGATGGAGAGCAGTGCCAGCTTGGAGTTTATGTTGGACTGTCGCTCACCAGATTTTCTGTAAAAACTGAACACAAGAGGCAAATTCTTCCACAGGAAACTTTCTAAAATCTGTTCTCAGAGTGCAGAGGAGAGCATGTAAAAAGTAAATCTGGAGCTTTTAAAGCCTCAAGTAGAATCATAACCAGGGGGAAAACTTCTATGAAGACCACAACTGTGAAGAAAAACGTTTAGCAGAACCAGAATAGGACGAGAAGCCATTTGTCTTGACCAGTTTTGGGAGAGGCCAACAGAGGGCTCAATAAGCAGTAAATCATGATAACAATCATAAAAAATATTATGTATGAGCTCCATGTGAATTGGTTGATCCTGTTATAGGTGAAACAAAGAAGAATCAGGGGGCCAGAAATGCTGATGAATTCCTACTACACGTCTAGACAAACTCCCACCACACATCCTTACGCCTCTTATGATGGAAAACCACCTTAATATTCTTCCCTAAAATAAAAATCAGCATTTGTTTATATAATTTCAAACTTGAGTAACCACAAACCTAGACTGAACTTTCTCAATATTAATCATGACTATGATAAGTTCAAACTAAAAATATCTATTTTACAGTCTTACTTTTCAATTATGTGGTGGATGATGGTTACAACCAAACCCAGAATGGAAAAAGAAAGGCCGATTATGGAGATCACACCCAATGCTTCTGCGTAGTCGTACTTTTCCCTGAAAGACTGAAAAACAGATTAAGCTATTTAAAATGTTTTAATCGTCAGCAGGTGTTTGTGTAAAGCTGCCAGCAGAGCTGCAACATTCACCCAGAGAGCAGCAAAATTAGTAGTATGGTTGCAGAAACATCTGAGAATGCCATCTGAAGCATCTCCTTTGGAACAGCCATTGGTGCTCCAGTCCTGGAGAGTGTAGTCCCAGAAAACACAGGAGAAGTCGTGCAGAAATGAACCATTTAGCACCTGAAACGTTAGCATCATCAGAAGTTTTCACACACATGCACAGAACACACAACATTACCAATGAGGAACTGAGACTTCTTACTGCTGGTTTGAACAACATCTCAACCTCATTATCCTGCTGACCACTGACACTCCCGGACAGGACCCTTATGGTAGCTCGGCTTTTCCTGTAGAGCCGAGATGAGAAGAAACGGTCGTTTTGGTAGAGGACGAAACCCAAAGAGACGTTTGACTGCTTTTGATTAGCGTTGCCACCTTTTCCTGGCAACAGATGGAGAAATCCACGTGTTTAGTTGTGAAGATTGAGACTTTTTGCATCATGCTAACAGACCGGAAATGTCTCTACACTTTTCAGCTTCTCCAGATGATCTGATAGTTTCTACTCTAAAATAAGCTTTGCAGAGAAAGTCCAACATGCTATGATATAAAATTAGCTCCAAGAAACTTACCAGATGGGAATCGTATGTAAATCACTGCTTCAGATATGAATCCATTTTCCAAAGTAATATTTGATGTGTTTGTGTTCAGTCGAATTCTGTCTGCCACAAAATTCCCAGATGTCCCTGAATGCAGCAAAATGACAAAAGCTTGAATTTTTATTATCAATGTCCAAAGATTTTTTTTACATAACATAGCTGGATTAAATATTGTCTGATATACCAGTTTTCTCTTTCAAAGCCGAAACTGTATTAAACATTATAGAAAATAAAAGAATACCAGTTTCTAGATACTTTAGGAGTTGTATTTATGAGAAGGAATTCAGTTTATATTATGGATGCCTCACATTATTTAGTTTATAGCACCATACTGACATTTATGAACCATCAAATGACCAGTTTCACATCTATGCAACCATCTGCAGTTGTCTACTATCATAAACATGGGATTCTTCACATCCACACATGATGCTGGACTCAGCTAAAGTCACGTGAGAAAACAGAAATAAAGATAAGGACATAAAGTAACACAATGACATGTTGTTAAACCCATAAAACCATAAATAACTTAAACAAGTCGTTGTTTGAACCGGAGAATCCAAGTTGCATTCAGTGGGTTTCCTTACAGATTTCTATTTTGATGGCTATACAAAACTCACAGTGCTTCAAAAAGGTTTGTAACAGTGTTTACCGTCTGGTAGATGCGTTTTACCCTTTTAGCACTGTTTCGCTCTTTAGCTCTTTGTTGAAAAATTAAATCAATATAATGAAATTTGTATATTTTTTCAACAATAAGGTCTGTTGGATACTTTTAGAGTCACGGTAAAGGGTTAGATGTGTAAATCTGTTATTTGTAAAAAACATACGATGATAGAGTATTTCACAAATTAAAAGATTTAAGACACTGTTTCCTTGATGAAATTTTCTTTATGGTGATGCAGCCGCAGCTCTAAACCTCTATCAGATCACAGAACAATATGTGACCATTATCGCTGTAAGGCCAGACTGATTGGGAAGAAGTAATAAAACTACAGATGTTTTATGATAGACAGTTTGGGAGAGGTCAACAAGATGGTTGTGTACACATTCAGGTCAGAGAGTTAATGTTTCCTGAAGAAAAGTCTGTCATAATGTGTCTTCTTTCCTGTTCTGTTCTCTCAGAAGGAATAAAATAAAAACTTAAAACAATATTATTTATGCTACTGTTGTGACAAAATACAATAAAAACTTATGGAAATATTTTAAACTGTTTTCTAAAAGCACTTTAGTATGTTGCTAGTATCGCGGACCAATGTTTTGCCCTCTGCGTCTGTAATAATGGTTCTGAACGGTCAAAGCTTGTGCTCTTTGGACCCCAAGCAGGCCACCACTGATCTACTGTCCATAATTGCTTATTTTCATCTTGCTGCTTTTCCACTGTTAAGCTGTTAGCAATGGTAAATGTTTAATTTCTTTCATCTGTTTTCGTCCTGTCATAGGTCCACCTGCATGTTTCCCATTTTGTTTGGACAGCTGACTGGGAACAATGTTTTCCCAGACCCTGACTTGGATTACCATCTTGAAGGAGTTTTTTAAACTCTTTTCATTGTTTCCATGAACAACTCTGATTGCAAGAATGTTTCTTGTCAATCAGCAGCAGCAGTTCATCAAACTCTGACTTGTGCAGGTATTTGTTTCAGAAGTGTTAATTCCTGCATTATTTTCCTCTGTGATTGGTGATTCAAATGTTTTAAGATTTGATAATTTGGTTTCATTATCATACCATAGCGGCTGTGGCGCAGGTGTAGGGTGGCCGTCTTCTGATTGGTGAGTCATGGGTTCCGTTCCCACTACATCTGATGTCTGCATGTCGAAGTGTCCTTGACAGGTGTGCATGGCTGCTCTGCCGCCATCAGTGTGTGAATGTGTGTGTGAATGGGTGGATTGCAGGATCTGTACAGCGCTTTGGGCATCGAGAGATGAAAGTAAAGCCTCATATAAGTGAACGCCATTTACCATTTTACCATTTACCGGTGATGTCCTGACCCAGGGACCATAAGAAGTGACAAACTTTTCACTTAAACAAGCTAAAATTAGTGAGTACACACAATTTTTATGTTGTTACAATCGGTGCAGACTGGAAAAAACTTCCACAGACCCCTAAAGATGAAATAGATTCATGTGAAGATGATGATGTATGGCACTGACCTGTGAGTGAGGTAAACTGGACCCCCTGAGAATCTGCAGCATGAATCTGCGCCGACTGGACCACCAGGTTTGGTTGAACCACCTGAGATTGAGACGCACTGAGACTGAGGCTGAGGTTCACTGAAAGCTGGTCCAGAGTCTGAGTTAAGCTTGACACAAGAAGTACACCAAATAGAAGTGGTCTCAATCAGTATCAAAAGTATCAACTATTCAGTAAATTCCATCTTCACCTCCAATTTAATGGCTTAGTCTGTCAGCTTTTAGAGTTTATCTGGTCTTAATACAGTCTTATGTCCAACTATCTCTAATTTACCTTCTTTTGTGTCTTTACTTACCTCTGAGTTGCATTATTTTCCACAGTGCTGTCTGATACACCAGTGTTGAGTAACTGGCTGACTGTGGCTACCGCTGCCACCCTAACGCTCTGCAAACATCCGCAATATGCCATCATCATCATACTTTTCACAGTCCACTCAGTACACTGTTCTATAAAAAAAGATCCCAACTTTCTTAGGGTAGGCGGACACTTGCACAACTTTTGGCCACGATTTTGTTGTAGCATTTTGGGGCACGAACCGGGGGGCTCCCGCACTGTTCACGTCTAGTTCACGCATAGTTCACGAATGCGTGCCATCAGTGTCTGCATTGACACGAACTGGCACAATGAGTTCACGCATAGGTTGAGCATAGTTTACGCACTTCCCGCATTGGCACGAAGAGTTTGACATAGGTTTGGTCAATGAGTTTGACACTTGTTGGTCCGACTTGGGGATCCCGTAAAAAAAGGGGCGTGTTCACATCCTCCTACATCGTTCCAACGACTTCATAACGTGTTCAAGTACAGTTTGCGCATAGTTCACGACCCGGTGGTGAGATTTTGTCGTGACCAAAATTTTGAACACTTCAAAATTGTCCTCCTGTCATGGCATGCTGTCTATTCACGCCAGTTTACGACTAGTTTGACTAGACTTGAGTCATGCCAGTGTGAGCCACAGAATCATGCAAGTGTCAGGGCGCCCTTATTCTCGTGTTTGTACCTCTGTGGCGTTCGGAGACAGCAGCAATGTGTTGGTGATCTGAGCTGCTGTTGTAACGTCTTCAGTCGTTAGTTCCTCTGGTCTGGATGTGAGAATCTGCGTGCTGGATGCCAGAGTTTCTAAATCTCCAACACTGGTGAGCTGAACGACCAAAAATAAGACTTAAAGCTTGAAATTCAAATGAAGCTAGAAGCTAGAAAGGAAATGGAGACATCTAAATATATATTCAGCCAATTAAATTCAGTTTTCCTTTTCAGTAACACAAGCAAATTACTGCACTTCTCACATTTTGTTGTATACTGCTGAGTGTTTGGTCACACTGTAAAACTTGTAGATTGCTGAATTCCCCAGATCCATTTGTGGACGTACATCTGGTTGAAGCCCTCGGCTTGCCAGCTGCGTGGACATAGAGGGAGTTACAGGAGTGGACGTAAAATCAGCTAATTATCATCCACTTGTTTGATGAATAGTGAAGTGAAGCTTACCAGCACTTGTTCCATTTGGACATTTCTCTTCTGAATATGCAAACCAACCAATGGGTGTAGCAAGGAAATTAAAACCATTCAACTCTTTGCTGCTGCAAATATTCCCTAGGAGCAGTACGATGAAAGATGAGCTATACTTGTTTTATTTCAGGTACGTATTAAAATTTTTGTCAAATATAACAGTTAAAGGAGAACTTCGCTTTTTTTTAACCTGGGGTCTGTTGTCATCTTTCCTTCCATACATGTGAGTGATG
>JBAMHX010000027.1:314574-335822 GCA_037177515.1 Pseudomugil tenellus | reverse complement strand
ATTGGCTGATTGGAAATTAAGTGTTAATGAGCAGTTGGGCAGGTGTACCTAATAAAGTGGCCGGTGAGTGTATGTGTTTGCTCTGCAGAGGACATCCTGAGAGGAGCCGGTGGATATAGAAAACATGTTACCTGTTGGCGTAGTGCTCGATCCGAGTGTGTGTGTCATCATGCGAGAGCTGCGGAGACGATCCAGGCCTGAGAGAAGACGGGCAAATTGAGCATCTATCATTCATTTTGAAACTCTCGAAAGGAAGATTTGTGTTTATTCAGCTGACATTTTTTTTCAATTTAGATGAAAAATTAAATAATTCACAATTTTCCATATGATAACATGGATACCATGTCCTTTAAATAATTTACAACCAGTATCCCACCAGCAAGGCTGGATCACCTGCTGGACAACAAGCTGACTCCACCATGTTTAAGCTCATTTCAGTCCCTCCAGGAATTCACAGTTGTGATTGCATTTACCATGCTGGTAAAACACGAGAAGAAAAGCTGCCATTTCTAAATGAAAACTTTGCTTGATCATCAACATGAAGGAGATGGAAAAAAGGAAGTATATTCTCATCCTATAGATTCATCTATGCTAACTAGATTTATGCTAGTGTGTGTAGCCGGTTCCCACTAAGGGCTTGGATTGCTATTGCACGGCTTCATTCATAAGTCTTCATATCTGTTGCCTTTCCACCTTCCTTCAATCACAATAAAAATGGAAGCAGCACAGAAATTATCCAGCAGTTTGTGTTCCAGAGTTGTTTCTGTTGCCACGTCCCACAGGAAGTGACTGCAGTGTGTCGAGCTCCAACTGTTTGGGTGTGATCGGTAAGACTGGGACAGAAAGATTCCTAACAAGTGAAATAGATTTAGTTGGATCTTTAGGTGACAAACTGGTCCTAGTGGTGGGAACAGGCCTTTTAAAACATGGCCAAACGCCACTGTCCACACACCTCCACATGCACGCTTTGCCTTTGCATGGCTGTGAGACAATATATGCACTAGAAGGCAGCGCAGAGTTCACTAATGAGGTCCTATCGACACATTGATTGTTATTGTTTACATTTGTTAATCACGGTCATGCGCACTAGCTGTCGGCAGAAGATAACGGCAGAACTAGTAGTGTTTACATGATGGTTCTTGCAAAGAAGCTAAAATCTAGTCGCTTAAAAACAAAAGAGAAACATCTTGACCATTTATCAGATTGTAAAAGATACAAACAGAAGTTGCGTGTGTGTGGTGTTTTGTTGCTGGATCAGTTTGAAATGAACGAAAAGCAGTGGGACAATATGTTGAAGTGCCCGCTTATGTGCAGTATAGCGACATTTGGAACCGTTTAAGCCGAAGCCTTAAAAGCTTTCAAATCAATGGATGGATTTTTTGTTCGTTTGTGGGAATGTTCATGAAGTTTTATACTACAGTGCAAATGATTCACTATGCTTCCTAAAGACTTCTGTTCTTCCGTCCACACCTCATAAGACTACAATCAAAGAAAAGGCTTGACTCTTTGGGTGAGTTAGAAGAATGTGTGTTTATATAACAGAAAAAATATATTTGTTCTTTTTTGGAGAACTGATCTGAAGCCTGTATGGACATTTATGAGGCTGAATGGAGCTGACTACCAGCGCGTGCGTCGGACTACTGCATGTCCACACACGCTGCATATCAGACTGAGAGGATCGTTTTAGTGCATCGCAGTAACTGTCGCTTAATTTTCCAGCTTTGACGGAGATCTACCAGACTTTTATTATGGAGAAAGTTTATTCTTTATCAAAGTCACGACAATCTGCAGAACAGCTTAATTCAGCGGTGTGCACGCGCACCAAAAGGAGGGACCGGCACAGCTGACACCAACACACGGAAAATTTTTAAGGCTGGAATTAATGAAAGAATTATTGATTGGGGCAGTGGTTCTCATTGATCTCGAAGGTGATTCCAGTCGATCAAAAAAATATATACATCAGTCTATCATCCATCTCGCCACTTGACTGTTATACATGGTGGTTGGTGCGACAGCGCTGCACTAAAACACTACGTTGTCTGTTTTCGATTAACTGACAGACGACAGTAAAAAATACAATCAGATCTGTAAAACTGTCTTATCCTGCATCCTGAAAGCGCATACGGAGTGACACGCACATTGGGTAGCCTACGCAGCAGATTAACTCGTTTCCCTGCAGGATTACATCTGGCAAAAATCAGTTTATGTCCACTGCTTTTACTCACGATCATAAACACGTATAGCGTAAAGACAACACGTTCATAATGTTATGTTTGTGCAACATACTGCGCTAAACGAACTCGGCATAATCTTTGTTTACAAACTGTAAAAATAGATGACGCTACGTTCTAGTTAATATACACAATGGCGGCGGATGTGTACTTCTGCCGCCAACCCGAAACTAGGTCAGTGTGCATGTAATGGTGACGTAATGCATCAGTGTCCTTATACAGTCTGAGTCAAACACATGGCAACAGTGGGGGAGACTTTGACGATTAGAGGTGTGTATCAGCAAGAATCTGGCGATTCGTTGTGTATTACAATACAGGAGTAGCGATAGAATAGAAAGATAGATAGAATAGAAAGAAAATTCACAGATTATAAAATACCCAACTTACTGATTAAGAGCGAATCTACTTTTTTAAAATGGAAAAAAAAACATTTTATTTTAAAAACACTGTGTTCAAGATGAATAAAAATTAAAATCTGCCTCATAAGTAAAAATATGCTCATAAAAAGATCGATACAGTTCTTTTGCATATCGATATATTGTCTCTTTTAAAAATATTGCGATATAACAATATATCGATATTTTCTAACAGACCTAGTGACGATGGTCAGATGTTAGCTATACCACTCAACACTGCCTCCATGGTTACCAGTGGTGCACATTAAATACATGTCCTGCATGAATGTAAGGTTTTTCTGAATGTATTTAATGATGACCATGATCATTATCTGCTGCATGATTGCAAACATAACTAGCAATCTAATTATATTAGTATTATTCAGATCTGGAAGAAATTCCAGGTTTTTTTGCAGGAATTATAGGATGCCGAGTAATCCTGGAGGGACTGATCTCTGCCTCTACGTGATGCATCTGAGCCTGTCGTGACTGCTGCAAAGGCTGCTTGTGTTGCTGGATACTCACGCATGGTCCACAGGCCAGAAGTTTATCAATGTGACGGGACTGGAAGACAAAACAAACAAACATCAGGGATATTGTGACAGGGAGGACACTACACAGCAAAGCATGCTGGGAACCGTGGTATGGAAAGTAGCAAAAAGAGACTTATGGAGACAATGAAAATAAAATCTAACAAAGATAAATTAAAGGCCTTGCGCAGGTACTCGGGAACTGTGACTTTTTAGAACTGAAGTTATGGTAAGCAGCTTCGCTTATGATAACGCAGAAGTACTGCTGATATGTTGGTAACTTTAGAAGTTATTCTGCTCAAACTCTTTCTTTGCTTGTCTTTGTTGGAACACCAGATACAGACAGGCAGACGGTACATAGTGTGTTTTGATGTGTGAGAGCCCCACGTTTCCATGTTGTCTCCCTCCAGGATGGTCTGGACAGGCAGGTATCCCATGCGGGGATGTTTGGCAAAGTAGCGCTTGGTCCTGAACTTGTTCTTCAGCACCTTGGCAAAATCTCTGACATCCTCCCCTGATGTGGTCTGAAGAGGAGCAGAAAGACGACCGTATTCACTAACACTGCTTAATGAAGCCCGTCTGACCATAATCACATACATGAACAGACCAAGAAGCCAACAGAGAGGTAGGGTGTGTGAATCTGTACATCTGTCTATAAAAACGCTTCATATTTCCTTTGTAAAAGTATGTTTACAGGAGCCTGCAGGTTCCATTTACTATAAAGAATTGTCTTCATCATGTCCATGTCCTGTAAAAAACACAAACATTTGTTTGGACTTTAAGCTAAATGCTGTCAAAGCCAGCGGTGGGCTGAGTTAGCTTAGCAAATATACTTCAGACAGCAGGGATGTGGAGGAGCTTTGGAGATTCAGTAAGTTTCAGTAAATAATAGGGATGTCACGATTCTTCAAATCGTCTATTCAATTTGATTTTCGATTTTAGGTTGACGATTTGATTCTTGATTTTTACATAATTACATAATTTTCTTACAGCACAACGGCCTGCAATCTGTAGACCCGTCTATTCTACTATGTTTCTTTTTATTTATTAAATTGTGTAGAGTAAATCTTATTTTAAAAGATGTGGTACATATAAGTAGCTTTCATTAATTTATTGTGTAATATATCACATTAGCCACTTATAGTCTAATTTAAATAATTTATTTACAAAATAAAAGTAAAAATCTTCTCAATCATGTTGAAAAACAACACAAATAAATACTAATGATAACAAACTGCAGTCACAATTATTGACACAGTGTGCTGTGACAGTGATGCAACACTCAGTTGCTCTAGAAGTCCAGACATCTGTTGTTATGGCAACCTACTCTGCATTACTTAAACTCCCCCAAACTTTTTCTTTAACATCTTCATATATGGAAAGCAATATTTTAGCTGTACAATGTGACCTGCTGGGCATACTTTATCGTGGGTCAAGTACTAATAAAATGTTTAAATCCAGCATTTTCCACCACTGAATGAGGCTGCAGGTCTGCTGCTATAAATATCCCTACAGCGTTGGTTACAGCTTTCACACGAGTCGAAGTCACATGTCCAAGTTTTAATACAAATTAGGTTGGAATAGTTTACTGGACTAGTGTTGCTGTTTTCCCGGTTGTCAAATCTTTGTGATGCCGACGAATGTGTCCTGCCATGTTCGTAGTGTTTCCTGTAGCAAAGTAAAGTGCACGCGCATAGCATATCATAGCACTGTGGTGTTCTTCTCGACAACGCCAACAAATGTCAACATAACATATCGATCCTCTATTTCACTTTGATGGTCAAGAACGTGACGTAGTTTCGATAGATTTCCATAAAAAAATCTAAATCGTGACACCCTAGTAAATAAAAGACGTTTTTGTGTCTTTTTCTTTTAATTTCAGGTTACGGACCAAAAGCATCACCGTCCCGGTGTGAGACATCTTCCCCTTCTCATTTACACAGTACAGATCAGGACCCATGTTCTCATACCGGAGTGCAGTATTCCACCATGGGGTATTGCATCTTGTGTCCCTTGGCAATGCGACCAGAGAAGAAGCAGCTTTGGCAAATGTCATAGTTGAAATGCTTTAAGCTCCGATATCTGGGGGCAAAAAGAGAAAAAAGGGATGGGGGGTGAAGAGAGACTTTAAGACCTTGTATTACAACTACAAGCTGTTTTACTTCCTTCTTCCTTCAGGCAACAAATGATTTCATGAACTTTTCCCAGAAGAAACCAACTGATCACACTAGTAAGGCTGATTTATTTCCACATGCAGGGAAATTATTCATGCGTGAGTCTGAACTGCACCTCAACTCATAATCTTAACCCGGTTTTATTTGTTTATCCAATCAGAAAAGTCCCATTGAGATAAAAGATCTCTTTTATGTCAACGGGACTTTGTCATCTTGACCAGGGAGTCCGTACATAAAACTATGTTTTTTGCAGGCAGTACTAAAGATATGTGGGTCATCTTGGGCTGCTGTTGGTACCAGAAAGTACCAGTGTTTGATTCTTCTACACCTGGGTTACTCAAATGAAATGCATTGTTAATTTGTTTTGGTCCAATACACAACACCAAACAGGAGACACCAGCAGAATGAGAGGTTTGCACAATCCACATGTTAAACTCTGCTGCTCATCCCACGCATGCATTTTCCCTAAAAAACGTCGCTCCGTTTAAAAAGAAATACATTTTCTGCATTAATTTCAATCATCACATTGATTTTGTGTGTTTTTTCGCATGCTCTTCTTCTTATTTTTTTTTATTGTTTCCACCTGTCCAGGGTATATCCTGCCTCTTGCCCAATCATTGCAGGACTGTAGTGATTATTTTAAATACTAAAATAATAAAAAGAAGGAATGAGATTAAATCACTTGCATGTTAAATAACAAATACCCCATGAGGGTATTTCGGGAGGGCAATGATACCCACTTCTCTGACCGAACAACAGAATTTTAGAAAAACAATGCCCGTTCAATAAAACACTCCTACAGAATGACTTCATCTTGCTTGTCTTGCTCACATTTATGTGTTTGTAAAGCTGCTGCCCCCACGAAACAAGCTGCTACTATGTTCTCTGCAACTACACGGTAAAACTTCCTCCAAGCTCTATTATATCTGCAGCCTCGCTTTTCTAAATGTTTCTTCCTCTGTGCTTTCTTTAGCAAATGTTGCATTTTATTTGACTGGACATACATCATTTTATTCTGAACTGGAATAAGCAAATAAAGGTGATTGAGAACAAATTCTTATTTACAGCCTGCATTAAATGGTGTGAAAAGGAATAAATGCACTCAGATAGAGACAGACTTTTCTTCCCCGTAGGATCATGCACTGATATGAGGAATCTGTTCATGTGAAGGGGAGGAGCTGATGTAAGGTAAATGAGTGGAGGCTTTTTGCCAAAGACAGACAAAAGAGGGCTCAACAGGGTCTGTGAGTTAACAATATTTTACTTCTCATTACTTTACATTTACTGCCAACAACTGCAACATCTAGGACCATAGAAAGTGTTTAACTGGTATTCAGTCCACATGAAATACCTGCAGATTTGGTTATTTTCTGATTGATGGGAACAGAAACACCCAAAGAGACAGTAAAAACATGCATTTAACAAACATTACACCCAACATGAAAAACAGAGTGATCCATTTTTATATGTCATCATAACAGCTGGTAGTCACTTTGTCCTGCTGATGTCCATGGTTCAATAAAAACAGTAAACTTGCTTTATTATAACTGAGTTGGAATTATGACAAACTGGTTTATCCCAGATGGTTGAAAGCAGTGTCATTTTAATTGCTTACTGTAGAAATACAACTGTCTACTGGGAGGCAGCGGTACACTGGGATGCCTCTTGTTGTAAACAGTGTTCTATTTCAAGTTTAGACTGGTGTCTGGCTGAACACCGGGTATCAAACAGCACAACTTCCAAACTATTTTCCCAGGATAAAAAAATGTTTGGCTTTTTTCAGCATCACTGAAAAAGTAACGCACTAAGGGCTTAAAATCAGGTTACTAACCCATTCCAGAGCTAACTTGGCTAATTAGTGATAAGCCTGAACCAATGACTGAGTAATGGCAGTGGCCAATGACAAGGCGACACTGCCTCAGCTAGCCATTAGCGTAGATAGGCTGGTTATTTGCAATGAAGAGCAGGCCACCATTATGCAGAAATCAAAAGCCGACAAAATCATCCACTACTTTGATTACTAGTATGACAACACTAAACAAATGAACAGTGTTATGTCTTCTTTCCTAATTAGTGCTGCCACCTACTGCTAGCTAGCAGCTAGCCTTGTCAAAGTTAATGTTGGTTAACGTTGACATTTTGTCACTGCAGCTAAATCCAGTGAGTCACCAGTTGCGGCAAGCTAGCAGCTAGCCTTGTCAAAGTTAACGTTAGCATCTTCTTGCAAAAAGACATCAGAGGCAGTTTATATTTCAGTAGGTCACAAACTAACTGAAGCTAGCCGTTAGTTTTTCTAATGCTTATGTAGCATTTTCATGCTAATGAACAGTGTTGAATTAGGCAGGTCACTAGCCTACAGATACTAGTCGTTAGCAAGTAAAGTTGTAAGTAGACCAAGAATAACTTGGTCACATAAGTGTAATAATACTTTATTTGTAAAAATGCCCCTTTGTTAAACTGTCCTTTTTATACTACATACAAATAAACTAGTCTTTTTAATGCCATTATACATCTGAAAAAATATATCCGTTTGCCTCAGGAATTACCACCGAGGTAGAATACATAGCGCCTTTCTAATTTAACACCTGCTGAGATTCTGCCTACTAACCACAGAGTCATCTGACAAAATCACATTAAAATAATAATTGTAACAAATGAGAATAGTTTAATAAACAAAGTAAACTACAACTGCTGGAAAGGACTCATTATGGAATGATTAAAGGTTTATATGCTGTAAGAATTCAATATTTGTACTTGATAAGAGTTTTATGAAGCCACACTTGCATTCAGTGATTGAATACATGGAGCTGTGTATTTATAATGGAGTTATACTGGTATCTAAAGCAGGTGTGCAGCAAGTTGCTGTAGTACAGAAGAACCACGGCAGAAAGGTTGCTGGTGTGAATACAAACACACAGCTGCAATGCAGCAGCTCACCAAACCACACGCTATGTTCTTGGCGGGTTTGTGCTGCGATGAGTTTACACACCTTCACACTGATGAGTCGTAACTTTAATATAATGCTGACTGGATCCTCTAACCAGTGTGACGGTGCTACTGGGATGTTTGGGCTGTTGTGTTTTTGCAGACTTGTTCTCACAGAATCACATCAGGTCTGTAGCTGCAGAGTTTGGCAGCCAACAGAAGAGATGAGACTCAGTAATGTGTCCGTTGAGCATCTTTTGCTTGACCTGCTGCTGTAATGCAGGGGGGTTGTGTTACCTTGGGGGTGGTTTGGGGGTGGAGGTGAACTGCCTATGTAGAGTTGCCATGGCAGCCAGGCATGATGCTAGGTGTATGTGGAGGAAGTCAGTGTAATACAAGCAAAGAAAGCATGTTGAGAATGAGACATCAGGCTGATTGTTGACTGTTTTTGTTTATATACAGAAAAGATCATTTGGAGCATAATTACCGCATACAGGTCATAAGACAAGAATACAAAGCAACTACTGTTAAGCCCTAACATTAGACTGAAGTGATGCTTCAGACCAAACAACACTCGCAGGACCTGCTGCTATCAAACATCTAGCGTAAAATTTAAGTTTAAGGTAAAACTGTGAAATCCTATTTTATAATCCAGTTGAGGTAGTTTTCCAAAATGAATTTGTTTTTTTCCCAAACAAAACCTGAAACAGGGATACATAGCTTTATAAGCTCTTAACATGAATATTCCAGTTCTCCTCCTTTGGATTAATTTTCCCTACAGCTGGCACAAAGAAAAACAGAACTTTACCCTAACTCTGGTTCCCTATCTCAAATCTCTAATTTATTTTAAGAATAAACACCAGGGGACTCAGTCTGATTGGTTGACGAAGGCTGAGAAATGTCTCTCATTCATTTTGATTTCACAATTAACATCACTCAAGCAGGCCAAACCACTTGGACCAAGTCATGCAGCTCCAGCAACTGCTCATAAGGGGGCATTGTTTCCCAAAATGACTGCTAAACAAACACCGCTCTAAACGTACCAGATTATCCAAGGAGGCGGAACAGGGCTTGTTTAAAGGACTTAACCGTTCCAGTATGAATATGCCCGAAAGCCATGTTTACGCCACAACGTTTACACAGTAAAACACTAAAGTTTTGGTTGTGTTCTGGCATCTTGTGTCCACGCTTTGGGTGGTTAAAAATCATGAAAATGTGACAACAGAATGAAATTATTCTTTCAATCGAAGCTGGAACTGTAATCTTGACAGTGACATCTTTCAGGAGATCTTGTGCTCCAATAAAACCCTAAAAGCAATGCTGGACTTCTGCATCGCCAGCAAAGACGCAGAAGTACTAAACTAATAGACGATACTAAGTTATATTTTGGTTCTTATCATAGTATCATTGCAAAGTTTCAAGTGTGGCTTGGTTTGGGATGTGTGAAGCGGTAGTGGTCCGGCTCTACTGACCTGAATCCTATGATGGGACACTCTTTGCAGATGTTGCACTTGGCTTGGTGCTTAGCTGTTTCAGCAGCTGCAACACGGTGCAGGACTGGTAACCACACCATGGACTGGGGTTCCAGACGCATCCAGTCCAGGAACACAGCGGCCTCCAACTCGGGTTTGTTGTTGGCCTGGAAAAAGAAAAACATAACTACACAACTTTAAACTTCATATGGACCCACAAAAAAACTGGCTTTCTGTGGGTTAAAACTGTAAAGTTTTTCATGTGAACAACCCAAACACTCAACGCTACTGCTCATCCCACAAACACAAATTCCCTACAAATGCTAAAAAATAAAGCGTAAAGAGACAGCGAAAGAAAGACAACTTTGACGTACAAACTGGAAGCAGCTGCGGACGGAGGGTTCGATATTGGAGCCACCGAAGGATGCGACTTCACCTAGCTGTCGAGGAATCTGGATGGAATCGTGGAGGAGAAGACCTAAGCGACGCTGGTCACAGAAACCTGTTGCACTGGCGACCTGCCGAAACAAGACTGGAGAGAGAAGAAAATAAAACACGGCGAATGAGGACAGACATGATGAAGAGGTGATGAAACGCTTGGATTAGCATATTAGCTAATCCAAGCTAATTAGCATTTTTTAAATTTGTGTCATCCATAAGTTTATTGTATGATTAGAGATTAAGTCTCTATGTATTCAGCACAGTTCTGACACACGTAAAGACTTACATCTGTATTTATCTTCCAAGTGAGCCTTGCAGAGTGAGATGATTCCAGTTTTGAATGACAGGGTCCGGATCTTTCCAGTCCGTCCACTGGTAATGAGATAATTGGACATATCAACAACATCTCCAGTTACAATGAAATCCTGCTGCTCGCGTTGACTTCGCTCTACATACGTGTCGTAGACGTTCAGCAGCCAGTTGAGACACATGTCGACGCACAGCGGGACGTTGACCAGGTGGGCGTGGTTCTGCTCCAGCCGCTGGTACAGACTGGTCAGACAGGTAACCAGCTGGGAGATGTCCAGTAGCTGCTCGTTTTGCTTCAGATTGTGCTGGTCGAACACCTCACACACTACCGGCATGCTTAGCAAGTCCACTACACACAGAAAAACAGCCTAATGATTCCTCCTGAGTATCAGAAACTATTGATTAGCATATAGACTGTAGATAGTGGGGTTTTAAAAGTCTTTCTAATTTATAAGGAACCTTTTTTTAGAATTTTTTCTGCAACTCCCTCTCAAAAACATGTAAAGCAGCGCTCTCACATTTTGTTTATATGAGCAAGCTGAGCTAAAAGTGGATCAAAATCATGTCTGTCTTGTGTCTCGCTTCATTTTTTGAGTGTTACGCAGTGTGTGGAGACAGGCAGTAAGAAGCATACTCCAGAAACAAACCTGCTGTGTGCTACGGCGCTGCAGATCTTGGCACTATGTGTAACAAAGCTGAGTCCTTTAGGCTGTCATTCAGAGGTATGTTGCATCACTAACAGATGCTGCAACAGCAGGAGACGCTCACAGTGTGTCTGGAAGATTCTGTACTGCTGGCTATGCTGGATAAACATTATAACATCTTATAATTGTTAATGTTGGTGGGAATTTCCTGTGAAATTAAGTGCAATAACTGCAGCTGTGCTGAAATGAAGGGCCTGAGTTGTTGTTAACAAGCACTGTAGGTAATCTCCACATATTAGTGAAACATGGAAAAATTAATCTCATATATTCCCATAATATCCTCATCAGTCCAAATCTTCTGGGATTCATTTAATAGTTTGCAGTTGAGATGGGACATGATTTCCATGTCTCAGGAAACTCCATCACAGGAAAGTTCAGTTTGGAAAGGAGCTTTTACCTTATTTTAGCCCCTTTTAACACCACAATGCTTCCATGAAAAATGTGTTCATTGCGTATTTCAAGAAAATATCAAGGCCTATCGCGTTGGAAGCGATGGGTAGGGGTATATCCCCGAACACCCCCAATCCTCGAATAGATACATTACAATAATATAAAACTGCACATGTTCAGTCAAAAAACTCCACCTAGTGTTGAAACTTTCAACCATCCCTGTATGACGTCAAGATAGGATGCATCTGGTCATGACCTTTTATTTGTACTAAATTTATGGTCAATGAGACAAATAGTTGAAGAGATACAGCCAAAAATCGGATTTTTTGTGCATAAAGCGCCATCTGGTGGGGAAACCATTAATCCAACTATCGTGAAATTCGATACAGGTCGCCCTCTTGTGGACCCTAACAGGTATTCTTAGCATCAAAATTCAATTTTAAAAATTGTTTGAGTTATCGCGCCTACACGAAGTATATCCGGCAACGGCTATTGTAGCGAAAAAATAATACCCCCGACACTCTACGTTCAGCGACATAATGATGCTGTGCACATGCCAGGTACCCAGTTGTGCCTGTTTATGTGTTTTTGCTGACAGGATAAACGTTCTACCAGTTTTGCTTCAACAGACCAGATGAATTGAATAACACTGAGGTCCGGCAAGTTGTGCAAGATGATGTGAAAGCTTCTAGGTCTGTTTACACGGATAGGACTCAGTCTTAGCGGTTTTATCCCCCCAAAAACCATCTAAACCAGACGCAACAGAACTTTTACATTTTGCCGCCTTAGAGTTGTGGTGTGACCAGGTCCTTAGTTTCCAAAAGTAATGGAAGCACCATATTTACTGGAAGGTTCTGGAAGCTGGTGTCCATCGTGAGACTGTATGTACAAGTACATAGAAGGTAACTTACAGCAGAGAGCTTTCTGCAGGCGTCGGAGCTTCATGGCTGTGCGGTAGGCTGAGAAGCGAACGTTGTTTAGGTCGGCTGAAAACAGGAGAAACGAGACAGGAGGCTTTATACACCCCTTACAGAAAAACACACATGTGGATTTCATGTGGTTCAGATTTACATATGGGTGACATGTTCTTCACATATATTTTTTACATGTAGATTTCATGTAAATGTTCCAAAAACACGTGTGCGCATATGGTTCACGTGTAGTTTTTCTGTAACTCAGCTTTAGTTGCATGCAGTACTGGGAAAACCTCCATGTGCATATTAACACACCTGCATGTTCCTGTATGTTAATGATCGTGATGTGAGCCCAGGACTCTGCGGGAGATGCGTAGTTAATGATCCTGTGAAAGGCAGGTGACCTCTCGTCTGATAGCAGATGGTACGGCCTCACATACAAGAGCGTACAATATGACCACTAACAACATGGAAACTGGGGAGGTCTTGCATGTTTCAGCAAGACGTGCATGATGACGATGATGTTATTCACTATCTGAACCAGCCAAGTCTTCTTTACTAAAGGATAGATTTGTATGCAGAGTGCTGAGCCCTTCTCATCATGACACAGACAAGATGTAGTGCATCAACCTCCCTTTGTAACACGCATCAGATAAATATATGACCCTGGACAGGATGGCGGGGGAAGGGAAGGGGGGTTAGGTCACATTATTGCCAGCTCGACATCCTTGTTGCTAGTTTAAACGGCTTCTTTTCTAATTTACTGGACAAAAGTTATTTTGTTTTTTTTCCTAATGTGGAAAAGCTGAAGCTCATCTTACCCAGAGACTGGTAGAGCTCTGCCATCTTGGGATGGTCCCAGCATGTCGTCTGGGTCTGGTGGCTGCAACACGACAGAAAGATCAGCAGTTTACATCATGTTGTGCTAGAAGTAAAAGATTAAAAGATTGTTCTCAACATCTTCATCTTCTCTGGTTGGTCCCTTTCCTTGGTTGAGAGTCAGCTATACAACACTTCCTGTTTTCTGCATCATGTGACAGATAGCTAATCCCCTTTAAAACAGGCCAAATTACAAGCATAATGATACGGGAGACTTATAAGAGTGTCTGCGTGTCTGTCTTCTGCGTCGGATGTAAAAGAACCTTAAAACAGGCGGGATATTCAGATATTCTGGTACCCTTCCCAGTTTGTGGAAACACACCAACTTGTGTGAGTTAATCTAATTCCCCTGGCGACTGGACAGGACCGGTTGGTGCTGGTCTACATAAAACATCCAGCCTGTCTGACTTTGTTTTTGTCTCAGTTATGAATGAATCAGTTTGTGGATTAGACGGAATGCGCATAAACGCGACAACGATAGATCATAAAGGCGTTTTAGAGCAGAGGATGATGCACGGCACCAAGCGTGCCTCCCAGCAGGTAAAAACTGTTAAATACGAGTTAATATGACATATAAAATAATTAAAAACCTGCATATCTTAACTAAAAGAAGTCAAAGTTGTTTTTACACGCGCCGCAGATAAATCAGGCTGCAAAGCCTCTGAAGTGAAAGGCTTACAGCGGGGATGATTTGGCATTGTTCTATAATAAAGTGAGGGGATTAACAGTGAAAACGATGGCCTACTGGCATCATCATCCAGCTTTGTGCACAGAAAATGACGAGCCAGGCATATTCCTGCACTGCCCCTGCTCTCAACTGGAAGCTTTATTGACATTTTTGGTCTTTAAGCTCCTGAATTTCAGTAGCGTCATTGTTCTCCACTGAATATAAGATGTAAATCTTATCTGATGGTTCTGCTCCGTCTGACTTCACTGCTTTCCAGATGTTCCAGCTTTAAATGCCACTGCAGGAATGTATGGAGGCACATTCACACCGAACAGGTCTAGGGGCTCTTCGAGGGACATGGAGACACCATATCATAAGATTTTCCCTGATTAGATTCATGCTGCAAGTAACGGCTCACAGAACACCAAGTTAATGTAGTTGGTGTTGAACTGGGGGCTGCACGGTGGCGAGGTGGTTAGCGCTGTAGCCTCACAGCAAGCAGGTTGCCGGTTCGATGCTCGGGCGGTTGGCTATCTGTGTGGAGTTTGCATGTTCTCCCCGTGTTAGCGTGGGTTCTCTCCGGGTTCTACGGCTTCCTCCCACAGTACAAAGACATGCAGCTTGGGGATAGGCTGGTTGGACACTCTAAATTGCCCATAGTTGTGTGTGTGTGGCCCTGTGATAGACTGGCTACCTTTCCAGGGTGTACCCAGCCTCTCGTCCGTTGTCAGCTGGGATCGGCTCCAGCCCCCCGCGACCCCGTTTGGGAATAACGGGTGTTCAACTGGGCTGTTTAACTGGTTATTGGATTCTGTTCACATATGGCTTCTTCTTTGCATGATGGAGATTTTACTGGCCTTATAAAATGTCTACTTTATGGCCCATTTCAGACTTGCTCTGTTACCCGGACATTAACTTCCCTCATGTCTGAAATGTACAGTCCAGACATTAAGCGGGTAGAACGAAGCGGACTTTACCCGCTTGAAGACCTAGTATAATGTCCACTTAATTACCATTAAGGGATGACGTCATTTCTTACAAAACATAAACACAGACTAGAACCTAACGTGAGTAACCGAGAAATAAGGAAATAGTAAGAAACTGGTGAGACTAGAAGTCAAAGAACTCCTGACAGCAAGAGCTGATGAAAGTATAAGAAAATGTGTGCAGGAACAGCGCGGGATTGTGTCGTTTATGACCGCATCAAATCCAAGTTGGAGGAGCACCAGATAAATAAAACCAATCAAAAAGTGATTAACAAGTTCAAAACTATAAAGCAGCAATACCACGAGGTCAGCGACCATATTAGATGGCGAAGCTAGCGTGGAACTAGACATCGACACTCAAAGACGTCTTGGCGCGACAGTAAACAGAGCTGTTCTCAAATTTTATTCTGATCTAATATTTTTTGTTATTGTCATTGTTGTCACTGTCGCACAATGATACATGATATCCAGTGTTCAGGTCTTTCACGGACATTTACCGCCTTTGTCTGAACGCAATTTACCGTGTAATCTCCGGGTAATGTTGTTGCATGTCTGAATAGGCATGTCTGGGTAAAGTGAGGGTGATAAATGTTCGGATATTACTCGGTTAGTACGTCTGAAAAGGGCTTATGAAACTATACAACCACATGAGTTCTTCCTACCAGTCGCCAAAGATCAGGCAACATCCTACATACTTCTATGATAGTACACGTAAATAAAAGGCTGCATATGTAAATTTAACCAGGTTTTAAAGTCTTCTTTATGGGTTGACATGATAAATTTCCACGTATTTCAGCAAGTACCTCATAAAGGGTTAAAGTAGTGTTGTCTGAATAACTTAAAAAACAGTTTCTACCCTTTGCCTTGTCCCCTGCACACAGAGATTCCTTCTGATTCTCTACATTTTTTCAGATTACACACTGTAGATGGTTTTCTGAAATTGTTCTCCAACTTTTAAAATCCAGTTTGTCTCAGATCGATGAAGCTGTCCTTCTTTCCATCTGACATGCTTCCCTTATACCCAGTTATGTTACTTACCTGTTGCTAATTAACCTGGTCAGCTGTCACATTCTCCCCCAGATGTTACTATTTAAGCCTTTAGTTGCTCCTGTTTCAACTTTTTACAGATGTGTTGCTGCATCTGACTCACAATCAGCTCATAATTTTCCATCAAATGATAAAATGTCTCAGTTTCATCATCTGACTGAATGTTATTCTACTCTTGGGAGTAAAATATGAGATTTGTAAATCACTACATTTTGGTTTTGATTACATTTTATTACCGCTGTGTTGAAAAGATCGATTAATCGATTCTGTATTGATTCTCATATCAATTCCTAAAGATCGATCCATAAGTTTAAAGATAGATTTATTTAATAAATTTCCCTTGGTGAATGTGATTATTATCTCCATTGCCACAGATCTAAGGGAGTAGTTTTTTGTTGAATGTCAATATAATCCTAGTTTTAATATGTTTAATTAGTGATGCACGATATGAATAATTTCAACTGATACCGATAACCGATGTTTTTTAAGTAGCTCATATATATATATATATATATATATATATATATATATATATATTGTTTTCATGTTGTAGCACAAAAATGTGGTCATTCAAATAAAGTGCATCCCTTAAAAATTCTGTAACAGATGTACAAGTTATCGCCAAAGGTATATGCATTTAAATATGAAGTTATGTTTTGAAAAACCCAGTAGCGGAACAATTCAGAGTCGGGCCCTTAATAATCAAAATAATAAAGCTCATGGACATTTTATAGCATCAACATCGGTACCACTCAGAGAGAGCAAACGGACACTAAAGTCGGCCTTATAACAAACCAAGAGAACAAAAAACTATTAGGCAACATGGTCACTAATAACAACACAACACTAATTCATAGCAGTTCAGCACTGCGGATAGCGACGCATCATTTTCACTCTGACTTTAATCACTTTAACAGTGTGTGTAATGTTTAGTAAGCCTAACTTGCACAGTGGCTCATATGTTAACACACATTTTCATCATAAAGTAGCTCATTTTAGTTTTACTCACTACTGTTTAAAGGGCGTAAGACGAGCCTTGTGCTCCACAAACTATGTTCTGTATGTCCATTTCCTTTGATCTCTCCTTCTCTATGGACAACACTAGTTCACCCAGTCTTTCCTGTCTTACTGTGCTGCTCAAATGCTTTTTAATTCATTTAAACCTGGAGAATGACGCTCTGAGGTTGCAACAGTAACGGGAAGAGTCAAAAATAAAAGGACCATGGTGCAAACCTCATTGAAGTTACTGCTGGTTGGTTAACAATTAGCATTTTTGCAATGTCCCAACTGCAGTGCTCACTACGCTGCAGGGCAACTATCTATCCTCATCTCCTGCTTGGAACAGTGTGTTGGGGGGAATTATCTTAAACATACTGACAATATTTAAGCTGATGATTCTTTTGCACAGTTGCTGGATGATAATATTGTAACGTCCACAGGAGGCTTGAAGAACAGAAGACGTCTTGATCGGAAAGAGTGATTTCATTAACTCTAAAAAAATTATTACTGTGGTAACCAGGCAAAACTCAACTTTCCCAGAATGCCACAAGCGTTCGATTTAAGCATCCACACCTCCCGTCTTACATTCTCGCTCCACTCCTCCAGCACATCCTAATAATATATATAATGTCTCCGTATCTGCGTCTTAATGCAAAAAGCGCAACATGTTTAGATGAGCAGCAGGTGGGACAGACGTGTTTTAATGTGACGGTTCTGCTCTCTGGTGTCATTAACTCACTGAGGAGTGCACATCGTTGTGCAGGTTCTCTGCAGTGTGGTAGAGCTGCTTCACTTCAGGAAAGGAGTGACTTATGATGACGTTGGTAGATGGTAAATTTTACTCCAAATACATTTGGAAACAACATCAGTGATCTGCTTGTAAATTTGCGCCTCATAAAGTTAAATGTGAGAGTGAAAATAAAGTCAGTCATTCAGCAGAACATTTTATTCAAAATGTGCCGTATAACTAGTCCTGCGCAGAATTTGATATCGGTTGTGTCTCAATTCAGAGTTTACTTCGAGGTGCGGAGTCGGGGTGCACAATGCGCATTAGTCACTGGCGCACAGAGTTGTTTTTTCTTTTTAAGCAACCATGACTTAAGTCAGATGCGACTACATATAAAATCCCTGCATAATCCTTCACGATGTAGATGCGAATGCATCCTGGGCTCTTGGGAGCAAATTCATCATAGGCCTTTTTTAAAGTCACTGTTCCCTCATTCATGGCAGAAGCCCAGATCTTCAAATCCCAGCGAGTTTACCCCCCCAGCGTCAGGCCGGAGGCGCGCAGCCCCCCCTGAAGTCCCGCACCTGGAAAGACCTCACAATGCTGTGCTGCATCACTATCATTGTTACATGCCTAAACTAATACCGCACCCCCACTCCTTCTCCTGACTCGCACACACAAATTTAGCCCTAAATAAAAAATATCGGCCTATTTTACCGATAATAGCACCGATATATCGTGCATCCCTATGTTTAATTACTATATGTACGTATAATTTAACAAAAAAAAAAAACAAAGATTTCAATAACACTGAACAAAATCAGAACAGATCGCACTGAATCGTGAAAATCGATTCTAAACCTTGAGAATCGGAATTGAATTGATTCCTGAAATCTGAATCAATACTCAGCGCTACATTTTACACAGCGTTCTGACTAGAGTTGGAACTGGTGTTGTATTTACTCTTGTATGTATGCAACAGCTAAATCCCTCGTGTGCCACGTCTAACACCACACCATCTGGCCTGTTGTGTGAAAAGATTTAGTTTCCACTGTACTTAACTGATGCTTTGCAGTCTCATCTATTATTTTTAGTTGGTATAAAGTCCAGATAATGTTTATATCAGTAGTGAATGTTTGTTTTCTTGGTGACATATTCACGGTTAGTGCATCCAGTATGGCCGACGCGCTGCTATACCAGTGTGACATGGGAACCTTGCGCCAGCAGTACAATCTCTATGATCCAAATAGGCGATGCTAGAAGCTCCTACTATAAGTAAAAAAGCCTTTTTATCCACATGCAACTTTTTATTGTTGTTTAAACTTCATATTTTGATCAAATCCCACCGTTCCTGCTTGTTTAAGAGAACTTTACACACAGGAACTCATCGGTGATCAGGTTTTATGAAGCTTACATGCTACATAGTAATTACTGGTCTACAGCTCTCTAACTGGATGTTACATAATTCCAGTGCTCCCATCTGCAGTGGAAATGCGAGCAAAAAGGAAATCCTGGAAGCTTTGTTGCTTTTCAGAGAGATCCCCATAAGCATCCCAGTATCATTAGGTCCAAAATGTCTGTGGTTCCCACTATAAAACCAGTTCTCTCAGTCAGAATGCTCCAGCTGAAGCCTTTAAATACTTCAGACACCAGAAAAAGACAAAGTTTTATTTAAATTTTCTGTTCAAATACTAAAATGCACTTTTAAGCTTTAAATGAGGATTAAAACAGAGGCAGTGATGAAGAGTCATCTTCACACAAACAAGCCTGAACGCATCATCACAGCCCAGTGTGGGAATTAGCTTTTAGTGCAAAAACACACTCACGCAATCACATTAGCGCCCAAAAATCTGCCTGCCCTCATTCTCATCACAAATTCCCAACAGTACACCCCCACCAGCGCAGAAAAAAAATATCTGATGAACTAGTTGCCGCAAATGTGCGCTAAAAACTTGTAGGCTGCTCTTTACGCGCACTGTGCTGGTGCACCTTGGGGTGGTCGTCAGGGGCTGTGAAGGAATGTAACACTGGTGCATTTACGGTTTGTTCTCTAGGCTCTTTTCCCAGCACGAGCTCAACCGACGCGCCGCACGAGTGCGCGCGAACACGCGTATATGTACAGAAAAGTGAAGGGCACGCGCGCGGCATATTGAAGCAGAAGTCAGCTCCTTTCTTTAATTTAATGTGTTTAATTCCAGATTCCCTCAGCTTTGCTTATTCCAATATGGCAGCAGCCGGAGACAGTAGGGAGACAGGAGGGGGGTCGCTGGCCGGAATCCTCGCCTCGTTTCCCGGTAACGAGCTGCCACGCAGAGACCCCGCTAAGGCTCAACGCCTGCATCGCATTATTTCCCCTTTTTAACGGGAATAGATAGAAAATCCAGCTCTGCTTCATGGATGGAAGCCTCACTAAATTAGTGGGAAAACGCAACTTAAAGTCCCACAGTTTGTAACAGGCCTTAAATGCATCATCAGCGCTGCGTTACAATGATCCGGGAGATATTCAGGAACATTACAGACAGCATCACCTTAAAAATGAAAATCTGTGTCCACACTTTGTCTTTATGTCCCGTTTGGACTCTTTTGGGTGTCCAGGTTTGCACATTTTCTCTGCGGGTGAAATGTGTTTTAGCGGAAACTGTTCCAGCTCGCGCAGCAGATGCGTGAACAGTTTACTGCATAATGACCGGCTAGGCTCGCATCACCATTATTTATCACAAACACCCCCCACACCTCCCCCCCGGCCCTCACAGGACTCACTTCCGAAGCTGCTCCCGCATCGCCGCAAATCTCAGCCCTCCGGGTCCGGAGGAAAGGAAGCGATTTCAGGCGGAAAAGCGGTGCAAACGTCCCGGTGTGTAATCCCAGAAAAGCGCCTCTATGACCGGGGAGAGGCGTCCCACACTACCGGGAGCAGTTTAGATAGTAGTCGGTGTGTATTCCTCAGCATGTAGCAGCGGTGGGCTGCAGAGGTAAAACATGGGACCAGTTCTACAGGAATACCGGAAGTAGAACTTTCAACCATTCCTTCAGAATAAGATCCTGGAATCAGGCGGCACAGATTTATTTATTTAAATAATTTTATCCCAGCAATTAGTGGATGTTTAGCGGACGTTTATATTTAATTTTATAATAATGTATTGTAATTGTTCCTTATTTTCATGTATATGTCATTCTATGTTTAACTGAATTGATTTTCATATAATCTTAAATCAATTTTCTTTATTAATGTTTTATTGTGTAAAAAAATAAGCTTATTTTAATAAACTTACATTTTCTTGATTTAATTTAAGTTTAGTCTTATCTTTACTTTTAAAAAGTTGAAATAAATTGGAGGTATTTGGAACCTATTTTTCATTTAGCTGACTTGAATTTAAAATATTTTTCATTCATATTATTCTATATTTTTTATTTATTTTATTCAAATACATTTTAAAACGCGTATGTATATATATATA
>JBAMHX010000027.1:278602-292464 GCA_037177515.1 Pseudomugil tenellus | reverse complement strand
ATATAATATAATATAATATAATATAATATAATATAATATAATATAATATAATATAATATAATATAATATAAATATAACATATTTTGTCCCTATGGCGGAGTGGCGGAGTTGCCCAAAGATTACTGAGATAGGCTCCAGCTACCCGCAACCCCATATTGGAATTAGCAGTACACATAATGGATGGATAGATAATATAATATGATTTTTTATTTGTTTTAATGTTTATATACTTTTAATAATTCCCATTTCCACTAAAAAAGTATCTTGAAGCTGAGAACCACAGAAATAAGAGAAATCTGGGCGATCCGAAACCTTATTGTTGCTCTTGTCAATGTCCAACCTGGTATATTCGAAGTGTAAATGTGGAAAATCTCTGACTGAAATCATCTGATTCCTATTGGTTAATTTAATTAAATGTAATTTAAAAAAATGATTATTTTTGTCTTCATGCAGGATTGTGAACAGTGATGGGCTCTGCTCCTGTATCCTGTGGCTGTATCAGCTTGATCACTTCTGGCATCCTGACTCATTTGTTTCCAGATAAAAACTATCATTGTTTTCAGAATAAAATCTGTAATAAATTATGAACAATTTTATGGATTTTATTCTCCATCTGTACATTTAAGCCTCTCATTTCATGCTATTAGTGCTGTTAAAGCTCCGTATGGAAAGGAAAAGAGTGAGTAAGAAGCGGTCTGATCAGGTGGGCATACAGGTGTGCCTACTGGGACTCACACATTGTCTTTTGAAGGGTATGAACTTGCCCTCCACCTCAACCCAGCGTGTGTTGAGCTGGAGTTGGCGGGGCTCCACTAGATTGGCGGCTCCAGCCTCTGACAGCTGATTGGCTAAGCCCTGCACCTCCTTAAGCTCCTCCTTCTTCTTCTCGAAGTCTGAGCCAATTTCCTATTGGACAAAATCAGGCAGGAAGGTCACCTGCAGGCGGGTGGGACCCGGGTGTGTAAAGCACACAGAGGCAAGTGGATGTGCTCGGAAAAACACACACAAACACACACTTACACAAAAAAGAAATAATTTCTTCACCAGCTCGCACACACTCAGACAGAAACACAACATAAACACACATGATGTTTCTCCGGACCGAAGGTCAGCCTCAGATTTATCCATTACAACAAGACAGCGCATCATACTGCCTTAAAACTTTATTTACACAAAGACAGAGTACAGAGTAGGGCTGTGTGAGGCGAACAGTGAAGAGAAGCAGGTAAGTGTATGGGAAGACTGGAGAACAGGTGGATGAGCGGACATTGTGAAATCTTCCATGACAGGTGAGGCTGACGTGAGAACGGGACGAGGTTGCTTAGCGAAATGTCATAGTGATCATCTGAAAGTTAAAGACATACAGAGTCAGAGGGGACAGCAGGAGGACAGGTGAGGTCTGACAGACCAGACCCCACCTGTACAGGAGGATAACAGAGGGATACATGTGTACCTATAAAGATGGAAGAAGAGGAGCAGAAACGGAGTTAACGAAGATCAAACTGAATCCAGTTGTGAAGGAATTGTGTGTAAATACTATAAAGTAGGAGTGTGAGCATGTGTGGGTCGTTCACCTTGACCCTTTCCCCCGCGGGGGGGTCAGGAAGTTGGTCCACGCTGCGCTGGATATCATCCAACCAGGCCAGGAGGTCATGTGACTTTCTTTTGTACTGGTACCACTGGGGAGCAATAGCTAACGCCTTTCTGTTCCTGACTAAGCGCAGGTCCTAAACACACACACACACACACACACACACACACACACACACACACACATCTACATTTATATATACACATTGAGGCATAAACACGTAACCACAGGTCACACGGCGATACGGCCTAAAAGTTAAATCTCCGATTTTTTTTTTTAACCAAATCTGATTTTCGATTTTAATCGTTTTTTTTCTCTACTGTTAAAAAAAATTACAAATGAAAAAAAAAATCTTTTTACAAAGGCCTTTTAGTTTTAGATCACGTCCGTGATGGATTCCCATCGTGCCCCAGTCCTCTAATAAGGGACACAGAGTGAGAATAATTCTGTGGATCATTGGTGGGGTTTTCTAGGCTGTTGCTGTTTTAAGCATGTCATAGATGCACAGTTTCTCCCACTCGCTCTGTTGTTCTGTTTCAAGTGTTGTGCTCCCAACTTTGGTTGCAACAATCCTTAAAAAGTTTTAGCAAAGTGCATTTATTGCTCTAAATAAATTCCAATTCTAAAAAAATAAAGGAATCGGGCCTTTTTGGGAACAAGCTCTTCTTTGGTAGCTGCCATGTCGGGTTCATTTGTAGGAAATCAGCAGGAATATGCTGACGTCACTAGAACGTAAGGAGGGCCAAAATATGCTGCGGAGGCAAAAAATAACCTCGATTTTCATGAAAAATAGATCTTCATTAACAATATCGATTCATTAATGAATGTTTTTTATGTTCTTAAAAAGAACCTGGTTTGATGAGAGGAACAGGGGTTGTAATAAAACAAAAAGAGTGTGAGCAGCAGATGGAAGCTTTAACGCGTTACCTTGACGGTGTTGTACTTGCTGTTGAGCTGGTTGTGTTTCAGTCGGATCTGCTCTCGCTTATCCTGATCCGGCGCTCTCTTCTGGAGATTTTCTCCTTTCAGCAGCAACTCCTTCACTGCATCTTCCTCACAGTTCTGCACAAACATTTCGCATCTATAAATGAACTCAGAACGACTCCGAAGAAGCCGACGACGCCTCCTCTGCTCACCTTGTTCTCCTGGAAGTCCTCCTCTTTCAGGTTCTCGCCCTGTTTGGCCTCCTCTTCCAGGAGCTCCAGCCACACCTGAGCTTCACGGTGGTACTGCTCCAGCTCCTTGGCCGACGCTGCCGTCTGCCTCACAAGAATGAACCGATGAAGGATGAAGATTTGGAACCATTTAACGATATTGTGATATAAGGAGTGTTTTTTTTTTTTTTTTTTTTTTACCAGTCCGGAGGTGATGCGCTGGGAGATGATGTCAAACCTCTGGTTGAGCTGCTCCATTTTGGGTCCCACCTGGACCTGGCAGTTCTCCCCCCTGGTGGACATCAGCTCTTGAGCCAAAGCTCTCACTTCCTCCATCTTTGCTTTGGTCAGCTCCAGCTCTGCACGCAACACCTGCAGGTCAAAAGGAAGTGAGTAACGGAGGGGAAGATGGATGGTGCGGAGGAAGACAGGCGTGTGGAAGAACTGAAACCTTCAGCACAGCATCATTTGGCCCCCGACTGTCGATCTCATCCATCTTTTTCTCCGCTCCGTCTATCCATCCGTTCACTTCCTTGATCTCTCCGTCTAGCTTCTGCATCTGCTGCTGGTAGTCCTGAGAGAGACGGAGCAGACAGGGAAAGCTCAGAGCTGTGGAAGGAGTCAGCAGACTGGTTTTACTGGTCTAAATGTCTGACCAGCAGCAGGTTGAGCCACTCCTCTGCTCTGGACGTGACTGCGATCCAGTTGCAGTGCAGCAGGCTGACTTTGTCGTCCACCAGGCTGCCGTGGTCCCCCAGCACGGCCTTCAGTGCTTCGGCCAGGTCCACCACCGCCTGCAGCTGAGGATGCCGCCGCTCCTTCTCTGCATGGATGGACTGTTCACAGCAGCAAGTAACACCAAATATACTTTATTAATCCACAAAGGAAAAGTATAAATAACAAATTATAACACATAAACTACCAATTATTACCTTTTTTAAATGCTGATTATATTTACGTCTCTTATAATATTACTATATTTACAGTTATTATTTATATTTAGAAAGAAATATTTTTATTATTTTATAATAATAAATAAATAAATAATAATAATTATTTATTTTATTTTTATTTTATTATTTCCCATTTATTCATTTTATTTAATTTCTTTATTTTAAAAACACCACTACAATTTGAATTTCCCTGAAATTAAAGTTGTTTTTCTTTTCATATTTCATATTTTCTACAAACTCAAGTCCGAATGACTTGGAAGATTATGTATCATGCGAATAAAAACAATTTAAAAATGTATCAGCTATCAGCTAGTATTACATATTTTATTCCCAGCTGAACACAAAGAACATATTAGATTTTATGGGAAATATGCAGCTTGTGAATCTGATGCAACAAATGGCTGTAAATGTAACATCTGGGTAATCATGTGACAACTAACTGAGTTAACAGGTCACTAACATGACTAGATATGAAAGGAGCATTTCAGAGAGGCAGAGTCTCTCAGATATGAGGCAACAATCCAAATAAACTGGATGAGGATTTGACAAGTGTTGCTGAGTTCATGCAGAATAATACATGAAATCCACAGATGTTTGGTCCTCAGACTCAGAAAACCTTATTAAATCCTCATCCAGATGTTTCTGGATTATTGGCTCACATCTGAGAAACTCTGCCTCTCTGAATTGATCCTTTCATTTCCCAATCAGGTTACTGACCTGGTGCTAATTAACCCGATTAGCTTTTCCAGCCTTTTGTTGCTCCTTTTACAACTTTACAGATGTGCTGCTGCATCAGACTCACAATCAGACTCAGATTTTCTATGAAATAATAAAATGTCTCAATTTCATCATGTTATATGTTGTTTATTATCTACTGGGAATAAAATATGAGATTAATAAATAATTACATTCTGGTTTTACACAACGTTCTGATGATAAACCTGGGTTTGTTGTTTCATATGCATATCTGGTGTTTTCCTACAGGTCTTGCTATGTTGTGTGTCTGCAGACGTGTGTGTGTTGTACCTGTGCCCAGGCCACCTCGGCCTCCAGGTCGCTTGGCATGCCCTCCACCGCCGAGCGCCTAGTCAGCTCCGCATCGGTGGCAGCGAGCCACTCTGTCAACCCGTTCAGCTCCTTACGCAGCTTCTTTGACAGCTTCAGACTCTTCTCCAGCTCCAGTTTGCTTTCTGTCACCTACAAACCAACAAACAGGAAGTCAGCATTGTGTTGATATGTATGTGTTGGGGGTGTGTATCAGCAAGAATGTGGCGATACGATGCGTATTATTATTAAGGGGTAGCGATACAATATATTGCGATGCTATAAACAAGGTGATAAATTGCAATTTTTCTTTAAAAGAATTTAATAAGAAAATAAATACCCAACTTACTAAATAAGAATAAGGGTTGGGGGGGGGGGGTATTTTTCTAAAATAAAATAAAAAAAATGTTTCTAAAATAGTCCCCCCTCATATTTTTTTCCGAACAGTTTCTGATGAATAAATAAATTAGAATCTGCCACATGACTTAAAATATGCTAAAAAAAAATCAATACAGTTCTTTTGCATATCGACATATTGTCTCTAAAAAAATATTACGATATATCGGTATATCGATATTTTTCTTTCAGTCCTAGTGAGTGTGTGTGGACAAACCTGCGATCCCAGCTGGTTGTAGAGTAGTTTCAGGGCAGTCACTCTGTCGTCCAGCTCCTTGGGCTGCTCCGTTTGCTGCCTCTGGACGATCTGTCTTCCCGTTTTAATCACCGTCTCCACCTCCCCCTTCACTTCACTCAGCACCTTGTACAGCTTCTGTTGGACACAAACACGCAGCGCCCGCTAGAAACTGCATCTCTCCTTCAAGTCAGAAGCTTTGCATGCAGTATAATTACCCACCATGCACTGCTCTAGCTGGGACTGCACCACATCCTGCTCCACGCTGCGGATTTCCAGCAGCCCCACCTGACTCTTCACGCTCGCCAGGACGCGCTCACACTCCGCCAGCCGGGAGTCGAAGTTGGCCGGCTTCTGGAAGAGACGGAACTTTGTCCACACGTCCGCCAGCATTTTCTGGAAAATGGGAATAAATAAATAACTGTAGGAGGTGGTGAAGAGCAGGATAATAGTCTGGAAAACCATCTTGTGTTTTCTGTATTTGGACGTACCTGAGTCAAGTCTATCTGTCCCATGATCCTCTGGGAAGGTTCTTTGTCCTGGTTCTTCTTCCTCATGTCCTCTAGCGTCGCTTCATGTCCACTCAGCTCGGTCTGGATTTTCTGGAAACACACAAACATTCCCATTTGCATTATTTGTCATTTGCTGGGATGACTGGAAACTGTTGGCAGTTCCTCCTCTTGCCACAAGGAGGCAGCGTCAACCTGAAGATTTAACCAGTGAAAACTCTTCTCTGGTTTATTAAATACCAAACGTTCTGTAATTACTGAAGCCCGTACAGAACACTAATCATCGCCTCGTCCTCCTGGAGGTGTGTTGGGACAGAAATGTCAACCACACACACCAACACACACACACGCATTTTCTAGTTCACATTATCTCTCCTCCATCACAGCAGGTCATGACTGGATCTATTTTCTGATTAGGCTGCAGTGTGTGTGTGTTCAGATTGTGTGTGTGTTCATAGTTTGTCATCCAGAGCAGCTTGGAACTTATTTAGGAGCAGACATAGACATAAAATAAACAAATCACACGTTTTCCCACGAATGTGAGGACGAGCTGAGGAGAGAAATATGTTTCTGCTCATCTGCGCAGAATACCGTCAGATAGTGATGCTCTGCTTCACAACGAGGCCTTTCTTTGTAATGTTCAGGTAAAAAAGCGACAGAGAGAGACTTCAATACAGGAGCGTCAGGAAAAAAGGTGGAGAAATGAGTGAATGTGAAGAGTTCAGGAAGCTGAGCAAAAAGAGCTGGACTTCCCGGGACAATCATCCACATCGTCCTGGAAACCTGTAGGAGACGTCTTCGGTTCCCAAAGTCTGTGTGCTCATCCTAAAGAAGTATTTTCCTCACAAAACGGCTCCACTTAAAGAGGAAATGAAAAGATCTGCCAACAAGAAGTTTCATTACAGCAAAGACCATGTAAAGCCTGGAGTGACCACTAGGTGTCACATTTGAGCAATTCATTCAAAAAGAAACCAAATTTAAGTTAAACATGTGTTTTTAAATGATGACTAAAGCACCCACCTAACCTGCCTGTCTAACTCATCCAGAGCAAATTAAATATTCAGTGTTATAAATTCAGGACTGAATTAGAAAAAAAAAACTTTCCCTTCACACATGCAGCATGTAATATGAGCAGCATGGCGGTTTTTAAACAGATCCTGCTCTGAAGTCCAACCAAACAAGCTGAGGCAGCCATGTTGAACTGCACAGTCCCCTGTGGGGCCGACGTTGCCTATACAAGAGTGGCGGGAGCTTTGGTTTTGTTGCTGTGGAAACCAGATAAAGATCTGCTTCATGGTGGAGAGAATAAATGTTTTAGATCTTGAGCAGCTGCTGATTGGGGATTGAGATTCTTCCTGCAGGTCCTCTTCTGAAATGTGTTTGATTCATTTACAAGACGGTTTATCCAAGCCAGCATTGCCCCTTTGAGAAGTCAAGTGTGTGTAAACATGGGTTGTAATAAAAAAGAGAGTGCAGGTAAAAGCAGAAAAGCAGCTCTGGTCCATGTTCCACACAGAGGAAATCCATTTGCAGGCTGGTCCTCCACATTCCTCTGCACGTTGGTGTTAGTGGCTTATTGCGTAAGTTTTAGTCAATGAGCTTTACATAGAAAGATGTGCAGGATCAGGCTTGTGCACCGGTTCTGTGGATGTGGACGTTTCTATGCATGTGTACTTTTAAATGACAGAAAGGAGAAAACAATGCAGGTGACACGATGTACCTGAGCCTCCTGAGGGATCTGCTGGGCATCGATGTGGTCAGTCAGGTACGCGGTGAGGTGGCGGTCCGTGTTGGCCAGCGAGTCCTGGATCTGTCTGAGGGTCTTGTCATTCTCTTGAGCCCACTGGACGCTCTTCTCCAGCTCCCTTTGTCTGAGCGCAGCCTGAGGAAACATCACACATCAGAGATAGAACAAACACAAGAACTGACTTGTGGGGAATGAAATGGAAAAACTTTCCAGGACGTTAGCAAACACTGGCTAACAGGTAACTAGCTTATCTTTTAACACTAAAAACACCCAGCTGACACCACCCTAATGAGTGTACCCTCTTCAAGGTCGGACTCCGTGATTTATCCTTCATGTTGCCTCTATGAGACCCGCCACATCAAGGCCGCCCTGGTTAATAACAGACCCAACCAACAATAACGGCTGATCCTCCGACCCCGGCTGTCTGCAGATCTCCTTTCACTCTTCTCACCGCTGACTGACTGTCCATGAGATTAGCTTGTATACGCACTCATTACCTCATACGGGAATCCCTGTGAGCTGGTGTGTGTGAGATTGAGTGTGTGTGTGTGGCTGCAATGGGCATGCTAATCTCACACAGAAGGATAATGACTCTAAGTTTAGTCCTGACCCCCTGGTGCTGGACACAATGTTCTTCTAATATGAGAAAAGCGGGTATGCAGAGTTTTCTAGTGCTCTCAGTATCTCATTAGTTTAACATTTATAAGCTGAAGAAGGATTCATGAGACCCTACACACACACACACACACACACACACACACACACACACAAATCAATACATAATAATAATAATGCTTAAGAGGAAGCTGAGATTGGTCTCAGTGTTGCTAATTTAGCCATCAAGACTCAAGACAAGTATATTGATCCCAAAAGGGCGATTCATTTGAAACTTATCCATGTCACATGTCAACAAAACCATCAATCCAAACAGATTAAAAAATAAGATCAGAATAAGAAAAAAAAAGACAAGGGGTCTGGGTTTTTCTCTTATTCAGGTACCTTTAGCGTTAACCTGGGGTTTTCATATCTGAGTTAATCACCATGGTAACTTACACGCCATGGCTAACCTGCTCTGGAGCATCCAGACATAGCAGAGCAACACTGTCAGACACATGGGGGGTGTAGAGAAGTACAGCTCAGCTCAGTAAAGAATTAGCTGTGATGTTTAAATGATCTCCCAGACCACCATCTACTGGTCTGCCTCCTAATGGCTCAATCCCAATCCACCCTCTACACAGGCCCCCTTCACTACCGACTGTCACTCCAAATTAAATCACACTCGCACCTGTGAAGAGCATTTTAATCGGAGAGAGAGGGTATAAAAAACATGGCAAGGAATGAGACTCGTCCCTCCACAGGGAAAAGGAAAGCACTCATCGCTATGGGAACACATAATCGCCAAGTGTGTACAGTGGTAGCGTTGTAGCACAGTTGCAAGGATCGCTGCAGCGTAAAGAAAGCGATAGTATCACTAAGGACTGGTGAGAGGTCCAGGTGTACCTACTCACTTTCTAATTGCTCACTTTCTAAACATTGAAAATGGATATATCTACTGTTTTGTCTTTTTGTCCTGAGTGCCTGTCATCCAAAGAAGCCAAAATTATCTTACTTATAAAAAGTTTAGGCAAAACATTATTCACACTGGTTCTTTTTTAACATAAATGTTCAAAAAAGTTGTCAAAATTTTGATGCAAAATTTTTAAATAAATGTCCACAAACGATTAAATTGTTTTACCATTTGGACAATGAAAGGCATCAGCATCAACGAAAATGGTCGAAAGACTGCGGCGAACGTACGGCCATGTCAACCTCCTCCGAGAACTTTGTCTCAAAGAAGATTGCTGCCTGATCCTTCGATGAATTACTGGACCTTGTCAAGCCATTAATATTGAAAGAAGACACTGGGATGTGTTCATCCATACCACCAAGTGAACACTTGCTCATCATACTGAGGTACCCGACATCTGGAAATTCTGTCAGGATCGAAATGGAATTTCAATGAAAATTTTGACAAGCCCCCAAACACGCATCAAAAATTTCTTCAAAAAATATCAAAATTATTTGATATAACGAAATTTTGATACAAAATTTTGACATCCATTTCTTTTACATCAAAACACCCAACACACAATCAAATTTTGCATCAAAATTTTGATTTTGATGCAAAATTTGAAGTGCTTAGTTTCACTGAATTCCAGTTGCTTCAATCCTTATCAAGCTGGAGCTGAATGTAGTTGCAGATGAAAATGAACATGAATAGTTCCAAATCAAAGAGCCAGTGAAGTATAAATGGATGGGTTCAGTTAACCGGTCATCCTTGGTGCAAATGCAGAATCTTCGTAGGACCCAAAAACCATTTTATAAAGCCAGACCGCTTCTAAAACAGCATGTTTGACCTGCTTAAACTAAAACTGTTTCCACACACAGTCTTGATCTGCTCTACAGATGTTCCAGAATGTTGCTTTTGCTAAAGACAACATCCACACCTGTTTACCATGTGGTCTCTTACCCTCGCCATGAGTTCATCCCATCGCGTGTTGAATGCATCCAGTTTTTGCTGAATCAACTCATCCAGAACTCCTCCGTCCATCAGTGTCTGGGCCAGCTCTCTGATCTGGTTCCTGTTGTCCTCTGGGTGTTGCAAGAGAACATTTAGGCTCTGGAGACATGGACAGAAAGAATATGTGAGCAAAGATGCATCTTTGCAGCTGGAAGTTCTCACTTTCCCTTTTTTATTCTTCAACCGATAACTTCGTCCTCAGATCAACTCAGTACAGTACCTTCTGGTTAAAGCTCAGTCTAACTGAACATCTCCGCAACATACAGTCTTTATTCTACTCTCTCTAATACTAACTTTGAAATTTGGAGATGAATGGTGCTATAATTTGAGATTTTGGCTTTTAATTGTCCTCCAGAACTCTGTCCAACATTCCCACTGAAGGCTCTCTGCATCCTGTTTATGCTGCCAGTATCCCTGCATCCATGGCTGCCACACTGTCATTGTCCTTATAGTCAATCTATCCAGTGCATAGATTTGTCCATCTGACAGTCTTGTGTGACAGTTCTGTCAATCAGAAGCTGGTGTTCAGGTCCGATGGTGTTACTCCCAATATCCTTCTGGGCCCTGTTCGTGTATTAAGCCTCTTATTATCCGCTATGATGCCTGAAAGCAGCTTTTAGGTTGCACAGAGGCAGGTCATTGGACTCAATCTCCCTTCTCTGGGGATCCTTTATGTCCCAGTCTGTCCAACCTTGGGTTAAACGAGGTTAATGCGTATCTTTATGATGGTTCAATTACAAAAAAAAACAACGTGTGAAGCAACTCAAACAATTGCAAATGAAAACAGCAATTGTCTCTCTAACAGGGAATTTATTCACACTTTTATGTGTCTTTTTACATCTGTGATTCCAAAAAGTGGGAACATTAAGTGAAACAAATTCAGAGAATCAGAAGGAATCTCTGGAAATTGGAACCAAATTTCAGAACAAATTTCTCAACATGAAGGTGTTACACCATGTCTGCTCCTATTCCGTCTCTTTTAGGGAAGGCCTTGCAGATTTCCAAAAGACAATGCTGAACCACATCCTGCATCCACCATTGCATTCTGTTTTTACATTTTAAATGGCGTCCCAACTTCTCTGGTCTCATGTTCCCAGTCTCCTCCTCATACTCACATCCAGAGCCTCCCGCAGCTCTTCTGCTCCTCCCTGCAAGTTTTCCGTCTCATCCAATTTCTGCTCCAGCTGGTCCAGGAAGGCGTTCTCCTGCTCTAAGTAGGACAGCAGCTCGCACCAGCAAGCCCACACTTCCTGTAAAACATTGACACGTATGAAAGAAAATACTCACTGACCTATAACATCGTTACAAAAATCCCCGAACAAAAGTTTTACCTCCAGCGTTTTACATTTTCCATCCAAGCGACTACACAGGCGCTGGTAGTTGGCGGTTAGTACGTCCAACTCTGAGCGCAAAGCATCATGGGCCGTGGGAGGGGCTTTGCCGATGAAGCTGTTCACGCTGTCTGTCAGAAGTTTGACTTTCAGCTCCTTAGAGTGGACCTCTTCCTGCGCCCTCTGACACACAGAAAGGGAGAATGTACCCAATGCTAACTCAAGCTAAAATCTTTATGCTCTTCTTATTCACCTTCAGCTCCTCCACAGCTTTTCGTAGCTCTTCAGGCGTCTTGTAGGTGAAGTCTCTCTCCAGGTAGTCTTCTTCAGCCTGGTTAATCCATTCCTGCATCTCCTGCATCTCCTTCCTCAGCGCCATGGTCTTATCCAGGCCCCCTTTCAGAGCGGACTTCTTCGCATAGGCCTGGTTAAAGAAAGCATATGAGCAGCTAGGGAACGTGCAAGAAACCATGTCGCACAGGAGGAAGTTACTTACTTGCTTGCAGATGTTTTCCCACTGAGCATTGAGCTCATCCAGCTCTTTCTGGATGTGGATGGCAAATGGCGGCTCAGCCTCTTTCTTGAGGTACAGACCCACTTCGTTTATACCGTTGACACTGGGTTGGATTGTGTGGATGTCGTTCACCAGAGCCTAGAGAAGAGAGACTTCTTACAGCAGCTGATATTTACTAGATATGGCTGCAATCATTGGGTCTGAAATTGATCCATATTTTCCTTACTGTGCACTGCTCCAGTTGTTTCTCCAGTGCTTCAGAGTCTCCCAACGCTGGCCATTCCTCATTCAAAAAGACGTCCACATCCGCCATCCACTTCTTTAAAGTCTTAACATCATTCTGGAGACAAGAAATCAGAAAATCAGACTACAACCACATGTAGAGCCATTATTTAAAATAATGTCAGGCTTTTATTTAGCTGTGCAGACAGAGAGCCTCTCCTCCATCTCACCTCAAACTGCATCAGTTTGGCCATGAGCTCCTGGATTCTCTGAGCATTGTCGGTCAGTGTGGAGCCCAGTCGTCTCCAACGAGCCATGATGGTGTCCATCTCTGCACGATACCTACAATGAGTAACCGTTAAGTATGTTTCGTTTTTTTATTTTGCGGTACACTTCAAAACTAAAGTTTGTTATGTACTCCGCAAGCGATCTTGTTCTCGAGGCTGTTAGAACAAGAAGAAAGTGTGTTTAGGTTCATACTCCACAAGAATCTTTTTGTGCAACGGGTGGGAAATCTGGCAAATCGAGCTGTGACAACAGGATGGTTACCCTGCCCTGTTTTATTTTTTATGTGCAATGAACAACTGACCCTAGTTATTGCCTCTGCCAAGGAGATGGAGGAGATTATGCCGTTACTGGCGTTTAAGTTTGTCCGTCTATTAAAAACTTAACAGACAGAAAAAATTTTCATGATATTTTTCTGAGAATAGATCTTGGTCAAACTTAAATTCCATTAAATTTATGAAGCGATCTGGATAACCATCTGGATCCAGGAATGTTTTGAAGGAGTCTTTATAATTGTGTAAAAGGGCCAATTTTAGTATATATACATGTAACTCCAATAAGTTTCCAAAAGATATTAAAGATAAATCTGGATCTCAACAAATTAATGACTTCAATAAAAAAGGATCTTTGAAACTTTAATCAATGTAAGAGAACAAATTAGAATATAAACATACTGCAAACACGACAAAATAGCCAAGACACTGGATTCATTATCAATGTATTTAGAAATCAAATAGTGTATAAAACATTTCTAGGACTAGAAGACAGACGGAAAATTACAATATGGGATGAAATTAGCTATATGGCGAAGTTCTGTGTTCTCTGAGTGTTTTTCTAGCTTCAAATAGAACAAAATAACGTAGTTTGTGGTAGGGTTGGGTTGTGCATGCAACAGGGTTCATGTGGTGCATACATTTTTAATACTTTCTCACCTGCTCAATCTGCTATTTATTAAATGTTTTTCACCTCATATCAGCAAAAATAGGCAACTTTCCACTTTATGCTTTTCATATTAAGCCCACCAACTTCAAATGTCTGACCAATCACACAATTCCTCTCAGACCCCAATGAGGAGAAAGTTCTGCTCCCCTGATACATTGAAAACAAACAAAAAGAATATTTTTATGCTGGAGACCACCGATAGTCCTGAGGACTCATCAGGAAAAATTACAATGATGTTCCCTGCTATGCTGATGATACGCAGCTCTGGAAAAACTTGTGTGTTCCGTAAGCCAAAATTGTTGGATATTATATTATATTATATTATATTATATTATATTATATTATATTATATTATATTATATTATATTATATTATATTA
>JBAMHX010000027.1:268070-278502 GCA_037177515.1 Pseudomugil tenellus | reverse complement strand
ATATTATATTATATTATATTATATTATATTATATTATATTATATTATATTATATTATATTATATTATATTATGCAAAACAATTTCTGCTACTATTCTTTTGATAAATGCTTTATAAATACATTTTGATTTGACTCGAGGCTGAGGTGAGTCAACACTTACTTCTGGCTGATGTCTGGTGGAGCTTTCTGAAAGACCTGCTCAACAGCTGAGGTCAGGTAGTCCACTTCCCCTTGGTGCTCAACCAGAGCCAGCTGGAGAGCCTGAGAGAAAGGTGAACATGGAAAAACAGAATGAAAAAGATGAAAAAAGAAAGCTGAACCAAATAATAATTTACTCAACATTTGTACAGATTCACCTTAAATTTGGTTATTTTATAACCAGGTCTGCCGGTTTAGCTAAACTGTAGCCTGTTCAGGGAGCCACAGTTTTATTCTTCACTCTGCCTCTACCTCTGGCTGACAGCAGAAGAGCTACTACAGTCTAACAACAGCAAAGACAGGTCCTCAACTAGAAGAGCAGAGCCTGGGGAGGACCAACCCACAATCCCCCACAGACTTTAACTTATCTCAAGCAGTCAGTCGGGAGAAAAGTCCACCAGAAGTTCATTATTTTAAGTAAAGCGGATGAGCAGTGTTAATGTGTGGACATTTATGACAGATGTGTGTGAAATCCTCCATCTATAAGTTATGAGATGAGCTGAATTTTAATAACTTATCAGCTTGCAGGGCGAATTCTTGATAATTATCTACAATTCTAATTAATCTCAAGCTGCAGTAGAAGATTTGAGCTCAGTACCGTGACCAAGACTATTACGATATTTAAAGATGACCGAGCATTCACGAACAGTAACAGCAGAGAAGCTCCAATTCACTCTCTGAATGTTAAACAGATGAATGGTGGATGTCACTAAATCATTCATTTGAATCAAATTCCTGTTACCTGTTTGGCTTCATGTCCCTGAAGGCATTTGTTTGCATGCTGCTTCAATTAAAGTCTGAGATTTACAACATGGAATGTAAATGTATACAGTTTTGCACAAAAAGTCAGGACATTAATGTTTGGTGATTTATTTGTTCTTAGTAAAAAGCTTCTTGGTGATAAATCGTGTACAGATGGAAAGCTTTACATAATCTGATAATAGCAACAAGAGTCGACAGCTGAATTAGCTATTCAGCAGAAAAGACTTAGAAAGCTTTTCATCTGTGCAACCCATATACTCATCTCTGCTCCTCAGCTCACATGGATTACATTTTATTTTCATATCATTACATAAATTATGAGTGTATGTATTACGTAGGTACTGTCATATTATTTTCACAATATTGACTGAGATATAAGTACAATTAATCAATTTGTTTAATTTTGCTAGGCTAGCTGGGTTAGCAGTTAGGCATCTCATTTACTCAATGCATGTCCTGTTGCTAGCTTAGTTAGCCTAGCTAAACCAAATACATCAACATGCAGATGACCAATTTACCTTTATGTTAAGTACCATAGTTTTCTTTAGATATGTTTAACATAATTTGGTACCACCTTACACTAATTTTCTGAATTTTCAAGTTTGTGCAAAAAAATAAAGTCTTAGTTACAAAGTTTAAGCAATTCATAAAAAAATTGTATTTGATATGTTTTCAGATAAGAACCAAACCAACAAACACTACTGTCACAAACATTTGACCTGCTTGAACAAAACCTGTAATTTTATTGTTTCCTATTACTTATTAAATAAACACAATAATAAAAGGATATTTTTTCACAAATGTTTAACTCGTATGACATCTTCAGGCATTTTTCTGTTTTTTTTTCTATTTTACCCATTTTGCCAGTGTTGTAGCTTGTGCAATGAAATTTTACAATATCTATTTTTTATGCTTTTTAAATATCCAAGGTATTTTTTTCTCAGTGCCATTTAAATCATCATAAATCAACATTTTTCCTGCCTATAATCCATAAATAAACTTAAAGTCATTCAAGATTTTGTTTCTTTTTAGATTGTCAACCTTTAAATGTCAGTTTAAATTTCCAATTTATTGCATAAACTGTTATAAAAAACTGTTGTAAAATTTATTGCATAAACTGTTATAATTATTCTCCAGATAACAAATGTTTCAAAGTCTTCAGTGGTGATTACAGTCAGTCATATGTCAAAGATGAGCAGCAAAATTGATTTGATTACATTCATATTTTCTACATATTGTCAAATCCTCCTTTTGATATTTGTCACAAAGATGTAAATGTGCCAAAAGAAACTGTAATTAAATCATTATATATTAATATTTTCTGCATGTTTTTTTCATAAATCCCTTGAAGAATATTAGACCTGACTTTTAACCTTTAAAAGACAACTTCATTATTATTATTCAGTAAGAAGACACATACCACGAAGAATTTCTGCAGGATAAATATTGGAGAATGAGGCCAATTCCTCTAAGATTACATGTAAAAATTGTTTAACAGATGTATAAAACAATAACTTCCTGGTGAAAACATAAAACTGATGTAGTTTCAGCTAATTTCAGAGTCCCTCCTTAGTCATTATGAATGAATTTTATTAATTAAAATATGATTGGATCGGAAGTTGAATTAGAGTTTTATGCTGTTTTTATAGGGTTAAAGAGTTTTGTTAACAAGGCAAATCAGCTAATTTTTCTTAAAGAAGAAAACAACCTTTCCAGAATGTTCTGCTGCAATACTGGCGGTAGTATAATTTTATTACCTGTAGTAAAAAAAAGAGATTAAAATGTTTCACACTATCACAGAATCCATTTATCACCTGAACCAACCAAATGCGTGATGTATCTTTGTTGTGCATCATGTGAAAGTCTAGACATGCTAACAGGACGTTTGAGCTTATTTCTTTGCTTTTAAAGCTGAAACTGTGTCTGAAGATGATTCTCGCTGTTCACTGAGCAGAAAAAAATTATAATGACAATATCTGAGAGGATGTTTCAGTTTAGTTTATTTTCACTGCTTCCTCAGTGAGTACGGGTTATAAATTATTTGGTTTCTTCATGTGTTTCTTCAATATGCAGAAACATATGTCGGTGATTTGTGTGTGTGTACCTGAACATCCTTCAGTCTCTGTTCCATGACAGGATACTCTGTAACAGCTGTTGATGGGATGGCCAGTTTGGCTTCACACTGCTGTAACCATGCCAACAGAGTCGATATGGTCTCCTTATATCTTGCTGGAGGCAAACTTTCCAAAACTGGAAAAACATAGGGAGACAGAGAGACAGAGCTTTTTAAACACCACAGATAGAAACAAGAGAAATAGAAAGAGAAGAGTTTTCTTAATTTTTCCATAAAGGGGAAAAAATGGGTGTTTAGTTGATTATTTTCTGTAAGATACTAAATTTTCAGGCCTTTTAGGTTGTGAATTAAGTTCAGTCCTTATTTATAAAAAATAAAAAAAGCCAAATTTAGAAATAAATCAAATTATTTCAACCCTTAAAATGCAGCTTTATTCACATGATGCTACAGTTTTTATTAAAAAAAAAGGAAAATGGGGATATTTTTTCTCAAAGATAAGACACGACATGACAAGACTTTTAATCCCACACGAAGGACAGCACGAGAAACAGATTAGGAAAATATTAAATACGAATATTAAAATAAAAACAACTAAAACTAAAACACTGTGTATATACAGTAACTATATACAGGCAAGCCCAGTATGCATTATGGAGGAAGGATTATGGAGTTTTATAAATGCCAGTAGGTGACATGTGTCCATGTATAGCATATGGAAATACATATACAGAGATACATGAAGTGTATTCATGCACATATGTAGTTATACTTATACACATGTACACATGCATAGTTAACATACACAAATGTCTGCATACATCATTACGTATGTGTGTGTGTGGTGACAGTTTAAAGCGTGACTCAAAACGTCAATAATTAAGAAAAAAGGATTTGAGGCAAATTTTATTTTAAATATTCATATGTTTTGGGCCCTTGGGGGGCAAAAAAGTAATCTCCTAAAAAAGAAGAAAGTTGTTACAGATTAAAACTAAAAGAGAGAACATGGATGATAAGGAGGCATAACTTTTTTCCCAGCGTTTTCTTCATGCAAAAACTTTATGCCGGGGCCTTGACTGGTCCGTCTGCAGGGTTGTTGCCATGGGGAACACATTTGTCTGGTTGGTGGGGGTCCTGTGCTGCGGTACCACTACTTGTTCTGATCTGGGTGGTTTTCAGTGGTGGACTGGCTGATGGCAAGAACGGATCCCCAAGATGTGGCTTCCTCACAGCAGCGACGAGACCCATGTTTATTTCCATATTTATATTCAGTTGAAAAGCCAGGTGGTAGTGTGTGTGTGTCTGTGTGAGAATGTGTGTTGTGTGTTTGAGGGAATGGGGTAACGATTATGATCAGGTGTGTGTTTTTATGTAAATCAGTTTGTGCTGCATTTGCTTTGAAAAGAAACAGTAAAAAAATTCTTCATGCTCCCAGTTTCCCAGATGGAAAAAATCTAATTAAATTTTATTTTAATTTAATAATAAAAACATTATGTTAATCTATTCATTATATTATTTTAATAATTGAATTGAATTTAATGGAAATAAATTTAGACCTTAGTGATTCCATTTAAGGAAATAAACAGAATTAATAACTTTGATTTAAAAAAAGTAGAATTTACTTAGATGGCTTTGATTTGAAATCATATCATGTCCCCTGTTTCCCAAATGAGACAGTGGACATTGTGTTTCTGGCCAAACGGTGGAGAAAAAGTCATTCTTGTAGTTTTTGTATACCTGTTTTAGCTAAACCATTAATATAATATAAATTACTGGACAGCGCATTTAAAGCCAACAGGCGGATCCTACCGTTGCCATCTTGGTGTTTCGTCATTATCAGAAAATCCCAAAATGGATGAAAAGGTAGAGCTGAGAGGGCTCCATCACGGTGGAGCCAGCAGGAAGTACGCAGCTGTAACCAGTAATAACGCTCTAACACACATCAATCAGAAGGACACGCCTCTAAATTTAAGATTAAAATAACGAAACCGAAGCGTTAGAAAAAAAAAGTCCCCCCCCCAGAGTTTACATGACGGAAAATTGGACCTATTTAACCAATAAAGTTTTTGGAGCCACTCTGTAAACATGTTTATTTCAGCTGTGAAATCGGACATTTTAACATGGGAGTCTATGGGCATTGCTCTTTATTGCAGCCAGTCATCTAGCGGTGAGGGGTGAACTGCAAGTATTTCTATTTCTGCAAGTTTGCCGCCTGAGCTAAACGCAGGATTAACATAAATAAAGTCAGATAACAGCTAGCTGGTGTTTTGGCTGAATGATGACTGTGGAGTCTGAATCGATAAAAGCTGGAAGTATTAAATTAAAGAAAGCAGTAAATGATGCCTCTTCCTGTCTCACCTCGTTGTAGTAGCCTCTCTCTTGCCCGCAGGTCCTCCAGGACCTTATGATAATGTTCTTTAAAGGCACTGATGTCAGCATCCAGGAACGCTGGAGAGTCCTCCTCCCCTTCCTTCTCCTCTTTCAGCTCCCGCAGCTGACTTTCTAGTAAGTCCACCTGAGGCTGGAGGGAGGACAGGCGAGCCACCTCCTCCTGTCGGAACATTGACGCATCAATGAAGCAAGAATCTGTCAATAAACGACATGAATAATCTGATTTCTAGACTTGGATTCAAAAATAAGAAACTAAAACCAGACAAATAGGATCGATATTCTGATTTTATTAAAATGTTAAAATAAAATCTAATTTTTACATCTCCATGTTTAATGCTTGAGAAATAAAATAAATAAATGTTGGAAATAAAGTGTTATAATAATTAGATTTGTGTCTGTTAGCTGGGTTGAGCGTTGCAAGCTGAATTAAACTAGGAGATGTTTTCTAGAACTCTCTCTCCTCATTTATCCTGAAGCTCGCTCGACCAGCTCACTCATCGCATTAAAAAAGACACGACTGAGGTTTTAAAGTTGGAGATGACTGAGAAACATGATGCTGTGGATACTCGGCTAATCTTAAATGTTTAGCTTTGAGCTTACTCCAGATGTTCCTGCAGATTAAAACACTCCCAGAACATCTGGAGGATGTGAGCTGAAAGGAGGTGAGTGAGAGAGAGATTAAACATCTAAATATCTATCTATATCAATTATATTTTCATGAGTACTTACAGAATAGTGCTGAGGTAAGATGCAGGAAAAAAATGAAGAAATAAAGTGATAATATAAATATTCTGAAAGCAAAAATATAAAACTATAAAGAAGAATGTTTAAAAATAAATACAACTACAGCTCTAAAAAAAAGTTGGCACGCTGAAAATTTGCGCATCCTCCTCGAGTTAGTACGTTTGCCTCAATGTAAATTGAGGCGTTCACACACAATTTTACGTGGAGTGGGAGGAGAACATGTAAATATATGATTTTAGCACACGCAAAGCGATTTATCAAACCTGAAAATAATTTTGCTGCTAGAAACTGAGCCTATATTTAGCATGTTTCAAAAGGACATGCAAACGGGGACAATGTGTCATTGCGCACACATGGCTGCAGTGATTGTTGCAAGACGAAGAAAAACGACGGAGAGAACGCATATTTCCTCCTCGTGTTAACATGTTTGGAATGAGAAAGGAACTAATTATAAAACATATCGCCTATCCAGCCTTGCTGTTTTGAAGCTGTTGGAGGCAGATTTGGAGCCAGACATATAGGAGCAATTGACTGCACTCATGTGAAGCTTATGACTCCCGCAAACTCTGAGCATTTTATTTTAATAGGTGTGTCTCCAACACTTTGCACCCGCTGTCATTTGTGTGAGCAATCTTAGTAGATCACGTACTAATCACTGCCTCACACGCTAAATTCTAGATGCCACACGCTAATTAGTACACGCAAAATGAGATCTTAGTAAATTTGGAGGGCATGTCCTGCAGACTAAAGAGGAGACGGAGCATCCAGCATGTTATCAGTGGACACTCAAGCAGCTGCATCTCGGATGGTATGGGGGGACATTAGTGTCTATAACGTGAGCAGATTCCACATCTGTGAAACTCCATCTATGCCGAAAACTACATGAAGGTTTTAGAGCAACATCTGCTCCCATCCAGATGCTTCTTTCAGGGAAGACCTTGCAGATTCCAGCAGAATGAAGATGAACTAAAACTTTTCAGTTTCATCATCTCACATGTTTTTTTACATTCTACTTGGAAAAAATATGATTTGATGAGCATCTCAACGTATTTTAAATAGAACATGTAATATTTTTTATGAATTAATCAACTAAAAGACGCTGTAGATAGTGTCTGGACTTATTCGGCACTACATACCCGACATCGATCAAGTTGGACTTTCAGTGGTTCTGGTTCAGATGCAGGAGGCGCCTGAACTTTAAGCCAATTCTCACTGGTGTCCACTGCCTGTTCACACTGCTCAAACAAGCTGTAGAAGGCCAGCACCTGCAACACACACACACACATTTCCATTAAAACACAACATTATTCCATAATAGATCATGTAAAATAATGAATCTGTCCGTACCTTTGTCTGGTAAGCTAGCCATGCTAGCCTGTCTGCTAACAGGGTGCAGAATCCCAGCCAGCGCTGGTTCAGCTGATCCGCTGCCTGAGCAATGTCTTCAGCACGAGTTCCCTCTGGAATAGAAGGACAAGACAATAGAAACAGGTTCTAATAAATATGGTTTCACACGTCATGTTAGGTAATTGACAGAAGAAGAAGAGGCTTTTCACTAGCGGGAGGGAAACAGTCACACAACTCCTGCTTTTCTTCACACTCAAATCAGGAAGTTTTTCATTGTTCTGACTTGTTTTGTTTGGCAGAAGGTTAAAAAAAAGAAAAAGTCCACATTGACTTTTTTATTTGCTTTCAGGAAGGACAACAATTGTACAAGGCCAAAGAGGACACAGCACTAGAAACATCTTTTTCTCTCCTATTTTCCTCTCCATCAGTGTTTCTATGGAGACAAGGAGAGTGGGTGGGACAGGTGGAGGCGTTACCATGGGGACAGACAGGGTGTGCATGCCTGTAGAGGAGTGTGTAAATGTGCACGTTACCCTGCTCGACGAGGGTCTGAGCGGTGCGTGTTGCCTCCTGAAGCTTCCTGTACTTCTCTGGCCGCTCTCTGTCAATGGCCTGGAGGGAAGACACAGGGAGGAAGAGGAGTTGGTGGACAAAGGAGCAAGAAGAGGTAAATTGGATGACATTACAGCTACTGATAAAAATAAGTGATAATGATGTTCAGGATTTTAGAATTAAATGACAAATTATTTTACAATATGTTCAGATTTGATACTTTTCCTGCAAATTTGAAAATTTTTTATATAAAGCTGTAAAAATAAGGCTTTATTAGTCAGTGTAGCGATACCAATGCTAGCCTATCACATCGTAGACCCACAGGTCAAGTGAGTGGTGGTCTAGAGATGGCCGGATCTGTATTAATGATGGGAGATTTGGATCTCCAGCACATCCCACAGATTCTAAATGGGCTTCAGGTCAGGACTCTTCAGGTCTGTGACTGTGTCCGAATGTGCACCCTATGCCCTAATTCCTCATTCACTACATAGAACACTATATTACATTCTGGAGGTGGCTGTAAACTTTAGTAGCTCTGTCTGAACTTTTGTGATTTTTGTAATATAGGCGTCATTTTTTAAGACATGAGCTGCCAATTTGGGTTGTCCAAGAAGACTTTTCACACTGCTAAGAAGCTGTGCTATATGGGAAATTTTCTGCATTTTTTTCTGCTATTTTAAGACTTGTTGTGGTGAGTCTCCAGACAACGAGACTTATTTACCACCAAGATCAACTGATAATGCTCTCCAAATTCAAGATTATCAGTCCCAATAGAGTTGAAAAGAAAGAAAAGAGGACGCAGGGCAGGAGTGATGCAGAGAAAAAACGGTAGAGAATCAAACGTTTCTTCAAACTGTTGCGTTAGGTAACGTTAGCTTGCTAGCTAACAAAATTGACGAGCTCCAGGTGCTAACTGAACATATTTCAGACGGCTTCCAAACAGTCTGTGACCGCAATAAACAACTCAGTGGAAAATTAAAGGGAGGAGGAATTTCAGTACTGGTTAACCAGCGTTGTTGTCGTCCTGGACATGTTACTTTTAAAGTGAAGATCTTCACAAGAAACATCAAACTGCTAGCTGAAATGAGCCTACATGCTAGCCCCATGAGCCTACAGCTTTCCTGTCACACCTCCACTGTCATGGCATGAGCCCTATATAGGGCACTATGTAGGGTGCACATTCGGAAACAGCCTGTGTGTGAAACTGATGTGTCCTGTTCCCTGAACCACTGTTTCACAATCTGAGCTCCATGGATACTGGACTTGTTATCGTGGAATATAGCCGTGCATCCACAGTACTTCTGAGTTCTTTCACCTGGTTCATGTGGAAATCTTCTTACTTTCAGAGTCTTGAGTTTTACTGCTGCTGTTCCACCTGATACTAACATCTTTCCTCTACAATATAGATCATGGCAAATTTTCATCAATTACTGTCAATACTTGTCTCCATGTGAACATGGTCTGTGTCAGCTTGAAGCAAGTAATTTTGTCTCAATAAAGTTCCTTTTGTGTCAATAAAACCTGACTGCATCCTATTCACATCCACCAAACCCACTTGAATCTAGCTTAAGATTATATATGGTATCATCTTATTGATCTGGATTCTTCATGGATTACATGAGTGAGTAGCATCGTATACGGACTGACAGGAGATGCTTCGGTTTACCTGCACTTTGTCGTATAGTTCCTGAATGCTGCCATCCTTCCGTGACACAGAGAACTCAGGGCTCTGAAGGATTGCCTCGCCTCGAGTCATGTAGCTGTGGACTTCTGTGAAGTCGACATCAAACCTAACAACGTACACAAACATATACAGGCAAACACACACATTCTGTGATATTATTGCGTTACACAAGCTACGTTTGCCTAAAACCTAAATATTGCAATAAAAAATGCAGATGGAAACATCTGCATTTAGAGAAATTAATTAATTATTAAAAAAAAGTTTTTATGCACTCATGAGGTGCTTTTTTTTTGAGAAGCGTCAATTTAAATGTAACGAAAACATTTTCTTGGCATGAACTTAATGTAATTTTTCGGTGGGCAGGGGGGGGGGGGGTCACCTGAGCATTTTATTTCAAGTAAAGATGCTTTCTGGATGAATAATATTTAATAATAATAATAATTCTGAAAAGTTGAAAGAGAAGAAAGTTGCAGAGAAGAGGAAGATGAATGTAGGTGAGATGAGATGTCTGAGGAGTATGTGTGGTGTGATTCGTATGAATCGTGAGAGAAATGAAAAAATCAGAGAGAGAACTGGTGTGTTGCGAGAGTTGGCTGATAGAGCAGCGCAAAAGGCATTGGGGTGGTTTGGACATGTTGAGAGAATGGAAAGGGAGCGATTGGTGAAAAAGGTGTATGAATCTG
>JBAMHX010000027.1:232958-267970 GCA_037177515.1 Pseudomugil tenellus | reverse complement strand
GGGCCCTGCTGTGGAAGTGCCCACACTGGGCTGTGCAGCTGACCCTGGTGCAGAGTGGTGTGGTCGTAGATCCAGTCCTAAACTTTAAACCAAGGTGTGCTTTCCCCCACCATCATCACCTGGGACGTTTTTGGGTTGGTACTGGCGTTTGCCTGGGTGTCCATCGGAGTACTGGGTGGTCGGGGGGATAGTTGGCGTGCTTGGGTGGTATCACCAGGCCCTGTTTTGGGTTGCCGGGGAACTGGCTGGCTGGTACTGGTGTGGTCTGGATGGCCATCTGGGTCTGGGGTTCTCTGAGGGTTTGTATGGTGGGCGGGGGCGCCTGAATGGGGACGATGGTGGCTGGGTGCACCATTGATTATTAATGTTATTGTTTATTCTTTGGGTTATTTTTTGCAAATAATTTTAACCTGGACCCCCTCCCAACATTTTCAGAGTGTTTTAATGCAGCATTTATTAGTCAGGGCAAGCTGTATACCTACACTTAGGCCTGCAGGACAATGTCCTCCTTCTATTAAATACATTTAGACACAATATATAGAACAAACACTATATACACAGTATAGGGTAACATAGTAGGTGAAAATGTTTGGAGAAGGGGGAGTTTTTTTTTCTTTTTCTCGCCCGGGTGCATGGGCTGTCCTTCCAGTTGTCCAGTGCATGGATGGGGGGGTGGACACCAGTGTGGGCTAGAGAGTGGTGATGGGGAGGGAACGAAGGTGCAGGTGGTAGGGGGTGGGGGGCTCTGTGAGGGTGTGTGCCCTGTCTAGGCTACCCCACAAGGGTGGGACAAAACCTGGGTATATAATAATAATAATAATAAAATAATTAATAATATTAGTAATTTATTATTATTATTATTAATAATAATAATAATAATAATAATAAAATTATGACAGCAGCAATAATGGGAACTGAAATATCTGTAAAACATTTAGAAAACCCCCTCATCTCAAATCCCCCTCAAAGTGGAGTCTTACAGGACGAGATTTTATTAAGGTTAATCTAAACATCATTCAATGGAAACATTATGAAAAGCTGTACTGGAAACAGCTAAAGTTCATGTCATCCACAAAGAGCTGTGATTACCTCGGAGGAGGAAGAGGTGCCCAGGTTCGATCCTTTGGGCACCTCTCCCCCCCCCCCCCCTCGCTCTAATAAACCGTTAAAACAAAGTCCTCATTGCGCAATTACACAAACTCCACCTCAACATATGGATTTGTAAAAAAGGAATAAACTGGTCAGAAATACATTTTATAAAAGTTACCAGTAACTATAATAACATCAGCAGCGACAACTTCAAGTCATTTTTTTTTCCAGTCCTGTAGTTGAGCTCTGGACTTTGACCAGTACAGCTTCACTCTGCTCAGTTCTTCTGAGCTACCAGTACTGGTGGGCTGAAGACTGAAGGACATTACGCGTGGGAGTCTTCAGGCGTGTCGCCATTTAATCTGATTAAATCAATCAGATAAATTAATCAAGTGATTATTGAAACCGCTTTTTACTGTGTGGATGCATAACAATGACTGTATTTAGACTGGAAATGTATAAAACAGTTTTGCCTATTTGTTGTGACAACAATGAAAAGTAGTTCATCTACTTGTTAGTATCAGAGAAAAACATCAGATCCTGGCAAACTATTCTCAAGCTTGAGCTTTGCTCTTGTTTCCATGTTTGTAATTTTTCAGCACTTTGATCAGCTGTTTAATAAAACTATTCGTTCAGGTTCGAATCAGCAAAGACGCAGAAGCAAACATTTTCTTTCAGCTGATGCGTCTTTCTAGAACGCGATCCAAGATTTTTTTTAATGATTTGTGGTTTAGTGTTTTTAGTATTTTACTGTTTTGTGCCAAGGTTCTGAATGTTTGTTAATGTAACGTGAAAATGAGCTGCTGTCTTGCCCAGGTCCCTCTTGAAAGAGATTTTTAATCTCAATGGAGGTATCACCTGGTTAGATAAAGGTTAATAATAAATAATAAAGATGTCCCCGAACCCGTCTGTGAGATCGAAAAGATGCCATTTTATTCTCACTACCTTTCAGACAAAAGTTCACGCTGACTTTGTAACTCCGTCTAGCTCTAACAGATGTCACAGATCTGACTCTTTAATACAGAAGAGTTTAGAGTAAAAAAGTCCTGATGCTAGAAAAAATATGACTCAGCATTAAAGTGCAGTAAATGGGTGTAATAATGCAACTACTATGCTGGCGGCTACATACTTGTAACAGACTAGTATCTCTAGGATGGTGTACTAAGCCTTGAACTTGAAGAAGCCAAAGCAGTATATGGAAAACTAAAGGCAGGAGGTCTAATAATAAATATTTCAGATATTAAATAATCAAAATATTGTGAGGATGCAATTAAAATAAATTCAATCTCTCTCTGCAGGGAACTATAATAATTAATGAATAATCTACAGATATTGCCTTCTACGCCTACACAAAGTTACTTCGATGCTTGTTTGATTCTCTTTTTCCACTAGGAGGCTCGGCAGAGTTTTTAAAATCTCATAAACTGCTTTAAATGCTGGGAATCAATCAGACCTCTAAGATCATTACACATGCTCAGTAAAGATCTGCAGCACTGCATCACCTACCTGCTGAGATAAGACAGCACAAATGGGTGCATGAAACTGAACATTTCACATCAGTTAGAAAATATTTAACACTCACTTGGCCTAATTATTCTCACATCCATGACAAGTGTGGCAACAAACACCAACCTTTTCCTGAGCTCAGAATCCACAACCACTTGTCTCTTCTTCTGTGGTGGCGGTGACTCGCGCGTGAGCCGTAAAGCTGACACCTTCTCCCTTGTTGTCACTTTGGTAACGGTTGCTTTGACAGAGTGGGTGAGCTCAGACTGTTTGGCCACGCTGACGGCTGATGACAGCTGAATGCAAAAGAAGAGAAAGAGCACATCAGTAGGAGCCGTGTAGTTTGGCTAGTAATAAAGTATCATATGGGGTACATACTGACAACTGGCTAATGATGGCTCGTTTTAGAGGTGAACAGTAAACATGACTCATTTCACCATTTTTCTCTAAAATAAAACCCCAAAATCACAGAACGCATTATTAAAATTGGTAATAAATATGAGATCAAAGAAATGGTTTTAATGGGACTTAATGGGAGAATAAATGACTTCCACAGGAAGGCTACTTCTTTATTCTCTCTTTCTGTCAATCTGTGAGGTCATCTGTATCTGCTAAACCTCAGTTTCTTTGTATCCCACATAGCAGGTGAAAAACTAAAGGTGATAAAAAAATTTTCAGGTCATCGCCTCAAAATTGTGGAACTCATTTCCTCGCAGCTTCTTAGGCAGGTATTTTTGAAAAGCAGCTAAATCACATGTTTTGTCATTGCAAAGAACTATCCTGATGCTGCATTTTAGGGATTTTTTTAAAAAACATATTCCTGCATTTTTAACTTTATTTTTTTATTCTGTGAAGCATTTCATGAAAATTTTATAATAATAATGAAATTTACGTACGTACTTGGATTTAAAATGATTACTTTTGTTTTAATAATTGTAAAAACTGAGCACACCTGGCAAAAAAAGTGTTTAAACTTTCTAACCTGTTGATGTTTGTTAGTTTATGCAAGTTTAGAAATTTAGGAAAAAGGGACAAAAAATACATTTATCTGTAATGTTTTCAACGCAGCTTTTTTTGCCATTTTATTCACCCATCTGGGAAACTTCTTTTATGTGTTCTATGGAGCTATAAAAAACCACAAAAGTTGAATTCACAAATCTGCCAAGGTGGATATTTCCACATGAAAACACCTGTAAAATACACTAACAGCCGAAATGATGGCTGAAAAATGTACCTAAGTGGATGAAAAGACCCATAATTATGCATGATTGTTAAAAAACTCCTAATAATGAAAAGACAAAAACTATCATACGTGCGTGGTTAAAACGCTTCTTTCCTCTGAACCACTGGACTGAAATACCTTAGAATATCACTATACATTACTAGGTGTGTGTTATTTTTTCAAAAATAAACAAAGAATTCAGCTTACCAAGAGGATCTTTATTATGTTCTTTTTGATTAAGCAAATCTGCCCCTCACAACACCCAGACTATCATTCTGCTTCTTTAATATAAGAAAAAACAGAATATTTTTACACAAACATCCCAGTGAAAGGAAATAGATTTAGTTTGGAGCAAAAGATATCCGACATGCAAGCTAATCGCAAAGAAAAACTTTGGTTTAGGTCTCTAGTCTTTAGAAGCTGAATTGACGAGGTATAAACAAGATGGTTCAGCAACATTATTCAAGGAGCCAAGATGGTCAAATGTACCAAACCAAGCTCCATGTTTAAAAGACGAGAGGACTACAGCAGTTACCACACCGCTGTTAATAATTACAAGGATCGGAGTTATAGCAGGAAAGATGTCCATGGAAGGAGGAGGAAGAAGAGGAAAACAACTGGCAATGGAGGAGTTAAAAATCCTACAGTGACGTAATGGAGCGCGAATTGACTGCAGGACAAAAAAAATCTAACTTCAAACACTATTGACATGAAGTCTGAAAAAGCAGAGTTGCAGATTTGTACATTAGTTTGTTTATATTAGAGACAAACCATACGACAGAGTGAGGTTAAGAGTGTGTCCCAGTTCATGTGTTGCTCCAAACACACAATGCACAAGATTAAATGAATAAATAATCTCTAAAGAATCATTTACTGGAGGTTTGTCAGAACAGCACACACAGATAATAAAATCGCCTAAAATAAGATCATAATGAGGCATAATTTCAGTCAAGAAGTCAGTCATTCACGAAGTTGCTGTATTTAGAAGGTCTGTAGATGACCATGCAAAGCCCTGGCTGAGACGGTCAATTAGGTCCATTTAAAGCTGAAGTATGAGGATGTCCTTTTGAAACTGCCTTTAAAAAGAGTCATAGTTCCTCCTCTATGACCAGACAGCCACTGGGAACTAAAATAAAAACATCCAGTAGGCAAAAGTTCCATAAAAGTGCTGCACCTACCAGAAGATGCCTATGTCTTTTTCAAAAATAGGAAATTGAAACTCCAGGAGATAAGAAAGCCTGCAGAATAAAAGCATTGTTCCCAGGATTAATGACACACTGGCGGGACCGGCGAGAGCAGGCGTGGTGAGACCCAACAGAAGCAACGACAGGAATGATGCGATCGCATCTGGTGATTCACATCCGGAGTCTCCGGGGAAAGGAATAATCTAAATCCTGACTGGGAAAAGGCTGTAGAGTGGGTCAAGAGAGCCTTCACCAGGCATCCACTGCACTTGCTGCGGTTGTGACAACATTTCTGCCATGAAAGAAGGCCTCAACAAGTGAGCTGGAATGCTGGATAGCAGAAGGGGCAATGTTTTCTGTCAAATAAACCCAGGCAAACATATGTCTTGCAATTTGTACTGCAGACCCAGAAGAAACTGGTAATCATACACCAGTAGGGACTCTGATTGCAGAATGCTGAAGCACAAAAACAGCGAAAACACAGAACACAGGGAGGGCAGCAGACAACAAGCCACACACAAACATTTACAAACACAAGTTTGTACACGTTTCAAACAATTTGGAATAATTTCCTGTAGTTAAGACCTGTAAATGACCAGATTGAAATACTGATAATAGACTGAATGTTTTGTTTTTGTAAGGGTGTCCTTCAGACATTAGTGCGCATGTTCAGTGACATTTAAACCCAGAAACAAAAGGGAAGTTTGAAAGCAGATGTTCACATGAGAAAAAAGAAGACGGTTGTGGAATAAACGTTCAAATTACTTTGCTTAGCACCTAGCTGGAAGGAGAACAGGTATGATTGCCAAATAAATGCTGTAAGTTATTTGTGTTACATCAAATGTATATGTTTATAGGCATACCTGTATAAAATGTTCTGCGCTAACCAATGAGCTAATGTTAGCGAGTGCTAAGCACTCGTGTATGCTAAAGGTAAAACGTGACTATTTCCTAATTTATTTATTTATTTTATTTCTTCCCAGCTCTTACGGTGTTTTTGATGGCTGTAACTCTTAATAAATGGGTTGGAATACCCCACCATCTGTAACATCTGTAGTTATCATTGAGTGCATCGTCTGAAACAAGTCCAGCCGGATGCTACATTTCCTCAGTTCAGACGAGTTTAGCATTCGCTGCTGTTAAAAACAACATAACATCATGATGCTGCCACTGCCACGCCTTATTGTGGGGATGTGCACATTGACTGCTTTTACATGTACAACTCAGTAGAAACTTTGACTCATTACATTTTCTGTACGATTCAATGTGTTTGTGTATGTGTTGAAATACAATTTACATACTTTAATTCTACGCACAAGATGGATATGCTTGAGTTTTTCCTTGAAGCTGGTCCTCATCACAGACCAGGGCACTGTGTGACAGCTACTTGCTATCTTTCTTGTTTATACTCACAGATGCAGAAATAAGCAGAATGCATTGCAAAAGTTTGGCTTTTTTTTAACAGCAAGAGACCAAGTCTGTGTAGGAAAGAGTTGTCTTTAAACTTAATATTACATCTCCACATTTTCAGACGTTTAACATGGTATAACTTTAAAGAAGATATCTCTGCAGCTACTCAGGATTAAACCTGACCAGTGTCGTTTTCAGAGACAAACAAATCGACATGTCAACTTGGGCTGCTGACAAGAGAAACCTGATGATCTCCAACATACCTGGGCGATGTTCATCTCCAGATTCTGGAGCAGATGGTCCCAGCGCTGGGCAAAGCTTTCCAGTCTGGCCTCCAGTTTGTTGGCAACATCCTTGTTCTTGACACTGGATAGGAGGTCCTGGCTCATGGAGCACAGCTTGTTCATTGTGGGATGCTTGGCTTCCAGTTCGGTTTTCACCGTCTGATGAAATGTACAAGCAAACACTAATATCAGCCTACAAGGTGTGCCCCATATACCAATATGTCCACGTTTCACATGCACATGTCTACTCTTTATTTTGCCAACTGGAGATGTAGTGCTGGTGCAGGTAGACTCACAGCAAGGCGACGCAGACTGGTGTTCATGTCCTCCTGGTCTTTCAGGTTGGAGGTCTTGATGGAATGAACTAGCTCCTCCCTTTGAGTCAGCCAGGAGTCAAATAAAATCTGTCAGAAGGGTAAAAGGGAATAATGAGAAGATAATTAAAAGGAGTGAAGAAGAAGAGGACTATGGACAATTTCATATTGTTGATACGTCCTAACAAGATTCCGTTTCCCGCTGAAGGAAGCCGTTTAAAGGGTTCCAGTGAAGATTTTCTAAAGAGACGATATTCCTCCAAGCCTCGTTTCTCCTACACAGCATCCTCCAACATCCTTGATAAAATGTAAAGCTTTTAATGACCAAAATGGACTTTAGAGTGGTCATGGGAGGTAGACAATTACCTAACTCTGTTTCTTTGTGGTCTGTCATTCCTCCATATTTTAGGTTCCCTAAGAGGCCAACTTTGATGCACCGATCCTCAAATCACTCATTTGACTTCTTTTTTCTCTCTTTAAATGTTTTTTTTAAAGATTCCACCAGTGAACTGGAGACATTAATTAAATAAAGGAGGAAGGAAAATAATGAAAAATTGGGAAAACTGAAAGGAGAAGATGGATTAAGAGAAACTGTGAGAGAAAAGCATGGAAGAATGGAGGGTTAAGGAGTGATGTGGAAAGTGGTGGATAGCGTACAAGAAAGATCTGGAAAGGTTAAAGAAAATAGGACTTGGAGATGAGAAAAATTTTAAATACAAAGAGGGTGAGGAATGTGTGTGTGTGTGTGTGTGTGTGTGTGGTGGGTGATGTTACCCATGTGAAACTAGGGCTGGGTAATTAATCAAAAATTAATAAAAACCAAGATTGAGACAATAATCAATTTAATTTACCTCATGTCAAATATTTAAATTAAACCATTTAAATTTTCTTTAAATATGTATAAAGAATAATTAAATGACTGGATACATTTTAACTGTGTATGTTTCTTTTCAGTTGTTAATATCTGCTGTTAATTTCTATTATTAAATATCTATCCATCCATTATCTATATAGCTTATTCCGAAGAAGGGTTGTGAGATTATTAAAATATTTGCAACCGTTAATTTTAGTAGCTATGACAGCTACAATTAAATTAAACAGAAATTATTGCTAATTAATCATAACCAACGTAGCCTGTCCAGCCCAATGTGAAACTGTTATAATCATGTGTGTTTCATATATACACTTTCCATACTGACAACACTGTAATACTAACAGGATTGAAAAAGTGGCTGCGTTACATAATTAGATTGTCTTTTGCAAAAACAAAGGTTTGTTTTGATTCAAAGAGGAGAATTAGAAATCTAGTTTGGACTTTTAATTAAGGCTTATCTGTTTATCATGGATAATCCCATGTTTTGATTATAGAGTCCTAAATTATTAAACACACAGTATGAGAAAACCAGATAACATATTCAATTTCCTTTACAAAGTCTGCTCTGAATGAAAATATCTACGAAGTCAGTGAGAAAGAACAGAAAATGAAGCTTTTTTTTTTAAAAAAAAAAAAAGAAGATAATGCAATTAACATGCATATATATTGTTGGAATAAACTATCACTAGTTTGTTCGTGAAATGTCTGTTAAGGAATCTCCCTTTTGTAGATTAAAGGTGTAAACATGCAGTAAAGAGCTGTGGCTCAGTCTGATGCAAAGCTGCAAGAGTTGAGACAAACCTGTGATCAGCATTAGTTAAAAGATCATCTTACAAATACTCCTAATAAATAGAGATGTTTTCAACCTTGTCGAAAAAAAACCTTCAAAGCACTTGTCTGATCTTTTGAAATTGTTAGAGTAGTGAACATTTGAAAATTGGGCTATTTGATACTCACAGAACATACTAAACCAATTTACTATAAATATTTTACAGAGGACAAATTCCACTCACTTTTCACATCATTAAGAATGGATAGCCATGAAACTAAACTTTGAGTGGAAATGTGTGCATTGAGGAGATTAAAGAAGTCTGGCCTCTCGTTCTTTTAATCTGGACCTTTTTTATCACCTGTAATTGTTCTGCTCTTGACTACAAGCATCATCAGATCATTAAGTGAAGTGGTGAAGTCCCACAACTGCAAGATATGGAGCAGCTCAGAGTTAAAAGGGAAGGTGTAAAATATAACAACTTTACCAACTGGTATACAAAACTTTTATAACTATTAGAATTTAGTTAGCTGATCATCTTAATCTTAAATAAAAGTAATTATTTTTCTGGTTATTTTCATGCCAATATTCCAGTATAAACCTACATATTTAATAATTCAAATAACTCTCAAAAAGTCATGTGTGACAACGTGATTATTGGTTAATGTTTGATTAGAAAATGGACTGATGGATGTTACATAAGATAAAGTAAATAAATTCTTGCGGTCACTTTTTCTGTTATGAATTCCGCATTATCATTTTAGGCTCATATCAAACCAGCATTTTGGGGTCCGGTCCGGGATTTTCGAGCTTGGCCACATCTATGGTGTGGCAAGAAAAAGAATTCATATTTTAGTTTATGTGGCCTTGGTTCAGGAGTTCTTGTATCTTGATTTTGATACATCATCTCGATTAAAAAAAAAATTAAAAAAATTCCACAACTGTGTGACTAGTTACATGTTTAGGTGGGTATCATTAAAGTGGCACAGCCAGTGGGAAGTGATCCTTTCCATTTTTTGCTAATGTAAAACATTCAACAAGGTTTAAAAGATCAGATGGTTGACTCAGTAGGTTAGTGAGGAAGGATAAATGATTATACAACATATATGACAATAAAGACATCAACACCTTTGTTCTTGCAGAATATGTAACAAGTTTAAGCACCAAACAAGCCCCAATATATCCACACCTCAGCTATCAGACTTATAAAATGCAACATAACATTCCAACTAACATAACTCCATTTGGCACCATTCATGGCTGGGACTCAGCTTTAAGTATGGCGGCTCTAACTCTTTGGAAAGGTCTCCCATTAGAACTCTGTAATGCCCTGAGTCTTCTCAAATGCAGCTCTTCAGCAGGGCCTTCAACCTTAGTGCCAACAATGTACTTTCTTCTAATTACAGATACACATTTTTGATCATGGTCTGATGGCACATTTTTTGCTTTCTTTCAAGCCTATTGTGCATGTCTTCAGCAATTAACTACATGGGTTTTCAAACTTCAATATTAGAGTAATTGTAGGGCGTGGTATCAGGACTAATATTGCCAGATGTAAGGTCACAGAGTTGACAGCAGCAAAAATGATAGAAATGTTTCAAGATAAGGCACAACACAAGTGTTTTAGGAGCCTTTACCTCTTAATTACAACTGAGCGGTGGTAATCCATAGGTGCACTTTATCACCATCCAGTGGTAATGAAGAGGTTAAAAACTTCTGCAATACGGTTGTTTATTAGTTTTTTCTACCATGATCTAAAAGGAAAATCGTTATGTTTACACACAAATAAAGTAATTCTCCATCCAGCCTGAGTTCTCTGTCCTTAATGGACCACTAAAATAATGCTCATGACAATAATAGAAGTTTTAAAAAGCAAGTATATTCTAAGCTTTATTTTATTTCAATGTTTTGCCTACCAATTTGTTTACTGTCTTAGACCCTTGGAGTTTTTTAGTATGTAGAATTTCATTTTTCTGCACCAGAATATCTAATACCAAAAATATCTGAAAGCTATTTGATGGGCTTGTTTGGCTTTTTGATAGTTAGCTAGTTGTAATAAAGTATCATTAAATACTCCTACCTGTTCATTGGTAAAGTGCTGCCATTTCAACAGAATCTCCTGAAGTAAAATCCAGCGTTCTTCTGTCCATCTGCAGATCGCTGCCCAGCGGTCACCGAGGACCTACACACAAACAAACACAGGTTTTCACATATAAAGGAGATATGTCTTAACTTCCTTCCAACATTATACTGGGAGTCAACTGCTGCTTTTGTTTAATGTTAAAGAAACTTAACAATTTCTTTTAATAACCAAAGACAAAAACCCCCAATTTGTCCACTGAACACAGTCATCAGTGACATTGAGAGGAGCCGAAAAATGCTAGGAAAGGAAATCAGAAGACATTAAAATGTAAATTTAAAAAAATAGAAAGAAAAACCAGAGGCAAAGTGAGAGGGTGCTGGTATACGTAAAGAGAGAGGCACAGCAGTTTAACCTCAGGATGAATAGCCTGTAATTAATCAAGTGACAATCCAACAACAGGGGGGGAACGCTGGAAAGCAGCTTCCACTCAGATTCCTGCACATATTGTTCTCTCATCTATGTATTTTCTTATCTCATATTAAATAATAAACTGCACTGCAGGAAGCAGAGCTGGCTCAGACTCCTGTTGTTAAAAAGAAAGTGGGGGAAAAAAATCACATCATGGCTGTAATGACATAAAAAGTTATTGTACTTTGCATGCAGCACAACCTTGATGAGCTTTGCAGACTATTTGCTTAATATCACATGGTAATTATCAGGAGGCTCAATGCAGCAATGCATCACTAATGCAAATTAACCTTTTTTTTTTGCTTGTTTAGGAGAAGAAATTCTTGCTTTCAATAATCTACAGGACAAAAAAGGCTAATTCTTATGCACACCTACTCATTTCTCCCCTCACTCACTCATACCTTCCTCTGGAGAGAAGAAAATCAGGCTTTTCCTATTACCTACATCACTTACTTTCCATCAGAGACACTAACGCAAATCAGTGAGACAAACAAAGACACAATTATTGGCTCTGTTCATTTGTTAATTACATGGTTATAATGATTGTCACATTAGTGGATTGAAATAGAAATGTATTTTCTTTCTGGGTCCAAATATATGAAAATTGATAGCTAGAAAATCACCACCTGCCTCTTTATGGACTTTTTTTTATCCTCCCATACTTGGCAGCCATTCTTCCTGATTCATGTTGCCACTTTCAGATGGGATGTATTTGAAAATCTAGATATTTTGATCTTGTCGGGGACTTTCAAGACTGATTAAGACATAACTTTTTGTAGTGAGAGAGCAGTGCATATACAGTGCATTTACAATATTATTCTTATTGGTTTTTTGTTTCTTTTTCAGTGCCCATTTTTTGTCTCTTCTTTTCATTTCCATCATTTGTTCAGTTTAATGAAGTGATAGATTGAACTTGCTGATTCCATGTTATTTTACAAACGATTGCATAAATTAATTATTGTCATTCATATTTCAGTACCACAGTTCAGTGCAAAAAAGACAGAAAGCAAAGTCTAGGTCTGGCTGAGCTCTGCAATGACGGCTTCTAGAGTAAACAGAAACAACAGTGAAGTACAACCAACATACAGAAAACAAGCATATCCTGCTCCCAAGGTCTAATGAAAACACAACAGTACTGACAAATCTGTATCCTCTTCAATATTTTCAGAGAAAAATATCAGCAGAAGTCCAGTGGATCCAATCCCACTGAGAAAACAAACTCACTCTCTCTAACACACTCTCAACGAACCCCCATGTGTTGTAAGTGTTAAGCTTTTCAACAGAAGATCACTACTGGGTTAGTCGCTGTGGGCATCCAGCTGCAGCATTTGGAGGTCTCTGTAAAGGATCCCTCTTGCCAAACGCAGCACAGATCTTCAGATGAAGGTGGTTCATCGGGATTACTGTGCTTATATGTTGAGGTGTTTTTTTTTAAGTATTACTGTATTACTGTTTGGTGTAAAGCACAAATACTGTATTTTTTGCACCTCTTACTATCCATGTGTTATATACTGCTCCCCCCTGTTCTCCCACCTACCTGTAAAGGGCGCACCGACATTAACTGACACCTCAGTCACACCATGAACCTGTTTGTTATGTGATGTGTATTTGTAATCTTGGATAAGGTCTGTACTGAAACCAATCTCGTGCTGGGATGCTGGCTCAATGACAATAAATTTCTTCTTGAAGCTTGAATAGTAAATGTGTCTACAGAGATTAACCCTAACCCACTAACAGCCAACTAAGCCATAATGCTTCAGTTATTAGCATAAAGCTACATAGCAGCTGTATTAGCATGTCTTCTTTTCTGTTCAGTGGTAAATTGTATGGTACGCTGCCACAATCTATTGTTGACTTAGTTGTTACTGTAGTGCATCATTCATTTGGCTGTAAGCTTCTGTGTGATGGTAGCCAGCCACTCAATACAAATGTCTGAGGAACTCTAATGTGCATGGTTACTAGCTTAGGGATGCTAGTAGTTAGTCTTTCCAATGCTACTCCCAGCTTCTTACTAACAAACAACAGAGGGAGTATCTATGCCAATAGGTCACCAGCTGAGAAAAACAAGGTGTTAACCTCTCCAATACTAACACCTCCTTGCTAATAGCTAACAGAGGGAGTATCTATTCCAGAAGGTCACTAGCCAAGAGAAGTTAATCTGTCATCTCACTGCTAATGACTAGCATCTCCTTGCTAACGTGAACAAGAAATGACAAAGTGATGTTTTTCCTGTAGTTGTTCACTAACCTGGGCTGCATGGTGGTTAGTGCCACAGCCTCACAACGAGGTTCCTGGTTTGAACCTCTGCTCAGACAGTTGTGTGTCTGTGTAGAGTTTGCATGTTCTCCTTGTGTTAGTGCGGGTTCTCTTCAAGTACTCCGGCTTCCTCCCACCACACAAAAGGTTGATTTGTTATTCTTAATTGTCTTTAGAATGTGAACTGAGTGTGCCTGGTTATTTGTCTGCTTTCTCAACTGTTGGCCTGCGATGGACTGGTGACCTGTCCAGGGTATACCCTGCCTCTTGCCCAATGACTGCTGGGATAGGTTGCAGGTTCCAGCGACCATAAATTGGATGAAGTGGTAGAATATGGATGGGCGAATATTTCACCAACCCATAGAACAACTGATCAGTTATCATTAATCCGATCAGATCACTCTTCAGGGTGGGCAAACCCTCCTACTAAACCAATGCAGTCACCACCAGGTGCTCATGGTCTTATTTTTGGCCTTTTACTGTGTAATAGTGTACATTCAAAACCAGGAAGTCTATGTGAGAGATCTTACAGCTGGGATGACCCAACTCTCAATCCAACCAGTGGCTAGCAAGCTGTAGTTTGGTGTTATGATAATATCAATGCGAATCCAAATTTTTCTTTTTTTTTTTTTGCCCTTTTTCCTAAATCAGGAACAGTATAGAGGACAGCTCCAGTCAAGCACAAAACACAAAAAACTGAGATTTCCCCAAAACACTGTGTGCTCTCCCAGGTGTGTTGAACTTACCTGAAGTTTGCTCTCTAAGGCAGCCGTGGCGCTGTCTCCACTGTTCTCATCCACTACCACCACCATGTGGGTCAGGGAGTTTACCCTCACCTGTTCCAGTTCCAGATCCTCCTGAAGGAGCTACAGAAACACAGCAGCACACAAATATATTTAAAAATTGCTACTTGTATCAACATTTTTACAGTATGAATGTAACAGCTAAATATGGATGTGATTAAAAAATGCTTAATATTGTTGATTGTTTACTTCAAATAGTCTGAATTTTTATTATGTTCTCATAGGTATAAAACAGAAGAATTACAGTAAGTATTAAATAGGGATGTGCATTGATATATTTACTACAATTTAATGATAAGAAAACTATCACAACATAGTAAACACTCCAAACTGCTTGACATTACCTTACTGAATAAGAACAGAAGATCTACATTTCAGTACAGAATAAAGAAAACATGATGAATAAAGAGTCTGAATAAGTATTTTCTATTACAAAAAATCCCACAAAAGCTCTTAAGACCTCAATATTAAGCATTTGATCATATCACCTGTCTTGGCTTTTCTTTGTGTGTGGGTGCGTCTGTAGGAATCAATTTCCTGAATCAGCCATCACACCGAAAGCATATCCATTAATCATGATCTACTGTCGACTCATGCATGCTTAGGATGGGAGAATTGATCCAAGTCAAGATTCGATGCAATCTTTTTGGTTCCCTTGCATACGCTATTTGTATTTTTGATATCTGTGAAGCGCCCTAAGATGCCATTGTCGTGAAATGGCATTATACAAATAAAGCTGAAGCTGAAAGCTGTTTCCTTGCTTTGCTTCATTTCAAAAGCTTCTCTCAACTTTGTTGCTACAGTCGGTCATCTTTGCTACTCATCTTTTGCCACGCAAAATAACCAGATTTCAGCAGTGAAGTCTTCCTTTCTAAAATGAGTCATGTCTTATGTTTCTGAAATGTTCTGCTTTTACCTGTCTGTATGCCATTCCACAGGAACCTATCTATTCTCTCAATTCTAAAAAAAAAATAATAAAACCAAAAATGAACCTGACGTCATTTTGATTGTTTAGTTATTCTTTTAATGCAAAAACCCAACCTATCCAATTTATGAGTAACTGAGGCAGTGTCTAACCTAGTAGGTCAACACTTGTTATTAGCTTCACCAGTGCTAATAGGCTACCATGATTTGAATGAATGAAATGATTGAAAAATACTCCCAGAGTGAAATTCAAATTCTGTAGTCATTTGGTTCAGCTGGTTGGAGTTTTTCAGGCACTGTAACAAGACAAATTACTTCCACATCACTGCTATTCTTATCTGACTCAGACTGGTGTTTAATTGGTGCTGGAGAATCGGACATAGTTGTCTTGAGGAGGGAAACTAACATAGCAGTTACATAACATAACTAACATATGTTTGTTACTAACATATGAGTAGGAGTATATATACAACAAGGTCACTAGCCAAGAGAAGCTAAACATTAACCTGTACAATGATGATCAGAATTTTGATGCCAACAGACCACAGAGTATCTAAATCAGTCACCAAAGGCATGTTAAATATTAGCCACTTAATGCTAATACCAGAATATTTATGCTAGCACATAGCAGCTGGAATATCTAATCCAGTAGGTAACAGCCTAAATAAGCTTAAACCATATCACATGCAATGGTAATGCCTGCATTCTGTAGCAAACAAACAACTGACAGAGCATCTAATCTAGTAGATCATCATTATGCTAGTTATTAGCCTTTTTAACACCAGCATTTCCTTGCAGTAATTATGTTCTATTCTATGTTTTATCCTTTTTATTTCTATTTCAACATCTGTAATGCTTTTAAAGCTTTTTATGTAAAGCACTTTGAACTTTTGTGCACCCAAAAGGTGCTATACAAATAAACTTGCTTTGCTTTGCAGTAGGGGTATATAATGCAGCATGTCACTATAGAGAAGCTAAACCTTAGCGTTTACAATGCTAATACCAGAATTTTGTTGCTAACAAACAACATAGAGAGTATCTAATCCAATAGGTAATTAATTTTGACATGATAGTTATTAACCCCACTAATGGTAAATTTTACTATCCCAGTTGTCTTATTTCAAATGCCTAAGAGTAAGTGATATCATTAGCACTTTATTACATTACCATTCTTGCTGCAGAAACGGAGGAAAAAAAATAGACGATTTTTGAGTATCTATAATCATGGTGTATAAAAGCAGAAAAATACTAACAGTAGTAAAAACCTGGACCATCAGAACAACAGACAATTTTGGTGATAATGATTATTAAATGACACATATTGATGGAACATTTCACAAACTACCTCATCGTAACAACATACATTCAGATGCCAAAACCGTGTGCAGACTTCTAACAAAAAAGTATTTACAGGAGTTTAACATAATAAAAGGGGATGTGAGATAGATAAATGTAAAAATAGAAACGAAAGGATGTTTGCAGAAGCTCCTCTATTGTCCTTGTTTCCATCTTCTACATGACGTTGGCTGTTTCACTGAACTCTTTCCACTTAATTAGCAAACTCATTAAAATGTGTTAGAAAACCAGCAAATACCTCCCTTGTTTATCAGTCCAGCATTCTGTTTTTGCTTCATTTTGTTCTGTGGTAAAGAATGACATGGTATGTCTGGATAGCAGAGGGTGGGGTTATTAGTGGGAGTTTTTGCAAGCATAAACATTAATGCTAAATTGCAAATCCCTCCTCTTTGTTCACCCCCATAAATCACCACAAATTTAACTGGTCCAGAATTCTGCTGTCTGTATCACAACAAGAACCCCATCATCTCATCATATCACCTCCATCCTGCAGCAGCTTCACTGGCTCCCAGTATGTCCAGCTTTGGGCCATCCATAACCTCATCCCACATTATTTGTCAATTCCAAAAACAAAAGCTCAGAAATTGTTTTGAAATCTACATTTGCAGCTAAAACATTGTGTTATACAGATGCACAAATATGAAACATGTTCACATATTTATCATAGTATGGAAATACGTACAAACACCTTCTAAACCCAATGCACTTGTATAATATATTTAATTTCATTCGCAGTTCTATCAAATCTCATGTCACACTATTTCCCACAGTGTTGAGAGAAAGCTAAAAGAGCTTTGGCCCCTTGATAGAAGCAGCTTGTTTCTCCCTCGGTTTGTCTTACTGATCACATCCCATTTCACACTTTATTCATCACATATCACACCTGTTGTTTTGAGTGTTTCCATGACATCATCATAATACATTGGTCCTTTTATAGATGAGTAAAAACACCTACTGAGTCATACTAGAAGTCCTGGTACATGAAGGAAGAATTTCTGTCAGATATGAGGAGGGCAGGACTGACATGTAGTCAATAAAATGGATATCTAAGATCACTTCATTTTCAGAGAAAGCATTAATATCAATATTAAAGACCATTCATGTAATTTTATGATCTGATTTAAGCAGATAATAATGTAGTGGGTTGGATTGTTCCTACCTTGTGTTCCTCCACTTCGTGCTTGACATCCTCCAGATCAGGACCAAGTGGCTGAGATCCAATCCTCTTGATGCGTGCCTCTGTTTTGTCCAACCAGTCTGTGAGCTGCTGAAGCTGCTGATGCTGCAGGTCCATCAGGACCTCATGGAGCCTGGGAGTTAGACACATTCGATTAATCATGTAAAGAAGAAAAAGCTTTCTCTATGGGCTCGAAAGGAAGGAGAAATGGATGCACAGCTGTCTTTACAATTGTATCTGTGATGTACCTGCTCTGTCTCTCCATGCTTGCCACTCTCAGGTGTTCCCACCGGGAGTTCAGGAGATTCATCTGCTCTCTGACTTCTGAGTCCTCCTCTTCACTCAGGTTGCCCTCCCTCAGCAGGGCAGCACCAGCCCGGAGGACGCGACCAACACTGCCCTGATGTGTTGTCAGCTCCACCATGTAACCCTAGAAAGAAAAAGATAGAGACATTTCCCACACAGAGATGATATAAAAACAGACATGAAGAAAGCATGGACATTTTATCATTTGATGGAAAACATGAGCTGAACGGTTGCATCTTCAACGTTAAAGTTTTACACTAAAGAACTTTTCTGAAATGCTTTCACAGTCCTTAGATCCAATTTGCCTCAGATTGGTGAAGCTCGGTCTATTTCTCCATCTGAGAGACTCTGCATCTCTGAAATGCTCCTTTTATACCCAATTAATACCCAATAAAAACTAACTCCTACCTCATGAGTGTGGAACTGCTCCTTCACCTCCTCCACGTGGTTGGAGATGGGAGGCTGGGCCTGGAGGCCGTCCTCAGCTGACAGCAGCCACGTCAACACCTTTAAAAGGCAGAGTGCAGATGAAGAACAAGTAGAGTTATGACCTTTTTCTTACTCTGAACAAAGACGACGGTGCTGTACCTCCTCCAGAGAAGCCTGGTAGCTCTCCAGGCTGGTGGAGCCTGGAGGCAGAGGACTGAGGCCGAGCTGAAGCTCCTCCTGGTTCGAACTCAGCAGCTAAGAGGGAATCAATAGATGATAGATAAGAGGAGAGACAGGGTTACAGCTTGGGGAGAAAGGAAGAAATTACAGTAAAAAACAAAAAATGAGTGAAATGAGGAAAGCATTGAGCATGGATGATAAAAAGGAAGAAAGCTCTTTAGTTAGACATTACAGGAGATGACAACAGGCTCTCAAGCTTATCCAGAATCCATGTTTCTGCCTGTGATCTGGACACAAACAAGGCTCCATGCCTCGTTGGCTCCATTCTTCTGCCTGGTAATTAGGAGATACAGCAAGCCCAGACCGCCGATGAAGCTTTATGCCTCATTTCTATCATAACTGCTCCAAAAGAAATAACTATGTCTGGTGTTTACAGCTTCTACCTGGATCCATTCTATTACATGTAGTCATATCCATATGCACGACTTATTATACTGTCATGAGTTACTACAATACCAGGCAGTAGCTGTATTTGTACATGATTCGTTCACTTAAAACAATGTTTAACTGCAAAAACTTGACTAATTATTTTCTGGATGATGCTCTTAGTCTGTTTTACCCTTGTGGGAGATGTCTAGATCCATTATAAATTCATCGAGATACTCTAAGCACATTTACACATTAACTCCACAGTACAAGCCCAGATCACCCTCACTCCACCACCGTGCCTGACAGTTAGAATGAGCCATTTATACTGCTCTGGTGTTTGGTTTTATTTGAATGTGGTGCTGTTCATTATAACTGTTCACAAGTCTTATGGAGAAGCAGCATTTTGTTTGTATTGTTATTCCTTTCTTTTTATGTTAGAAAGGATATAGAGGTCAAATAATGACTCCTCATACTGGTAGGAAATGGTATCCTAATCTAATCTGATCTTTAAAAAGAAACAGTCGCGTTAAATCATAGATATTGAAAAACAATATATTGATGCTAAAAAAAAAGAGTTTAATTGAAAACTAAATTAAAGATATTAATTGCTGTGTGGAAGAGCAAATTCTCTACTGATTGTAATGAAAATGGTCAAAGATTTGTGGAAATGAACGTGCCTGAGTCATCTATGGTATGGTTTGGGTATGAAATATAAAGATCATCCCATTTATGTTTCATGTTTTGATTGTTTAACTATTATTGTATTAAAATTAGCACCTATCTGAGTCATTTATTAATGATTTATCACTGTGTGCATCATATTTAATATATTAATATGCTTGTCTTCTATCGCCTGCTTAAAAAATATTTAGCACAAAAATAATTCTGATGTCACACAGTAAGTATTTATACAACATATTGCTTTTATAGTATTTAAAAAGGCAAATAAATACTTCAGGTTAAAGAAATTATCATTTTTCTGCCCATCACTTCTGGCTCAGGCATGATTATTGTCTAAAGATAAATAAAAAACAATGCAAAGCAACATTTTTTCCAGCTTTATTACTTAGTCCCAGCATTAAAGATGTGTAACTGGAAAAAAGCTGAAGAGGCTCCCACTTTTAAATGATTTACATTACAATTTGCAAACAGTGATGAGCTTGTCTCGTTTTCAGGGCTGTTGTTAAGAGTTATAACATCATCGTCTTTTATCAAAAGTCAAACCATCTTTTAATCTATTTCACTGAGTGATGGATGCTTTCAACTGTGTGCTTTATGCTGGCATTAGAAAAACACATGATCACATCACCCCAATTCTTGTGTCCTGTTCATTTTCAGATGGATTTGAAGATTTTATTGGTTTTCCAGGTTTTAAATGGACTCACCCCAGTATACACCAAGGATCTCATATACTCCAGCATAGGCAAGGAGTTAAAGCTAAAGCTAATTGGCTACATGTAGCTTTCCTGAGTTAATCTCTGCCAAACCAGCACACCATCTTAAACTGATAAAACTAAGAAATAAGGTCTACTTAAACAGATAGGCAATATTGTGACGACGGACAACAACTGCAAATTAGTCTTGTTTAGGAACCTGCTTCCATATTCACGGCATATACTTTGTATAATTTCATATGAATTTGTTCCTGCAGAATTAGCATGTGAGTAAGTATATATAAAAATCAAAAACCCACCCACAGCGACCTACTCCTGAAACTATTTTGACCTGGCATCTGAACTGCTTTACAGAAGAAAAAGAAACCCAAAACATTCTTATTCTGTGGTTGTTTTCACCCGCTGGAAGACAGATACTTCAGCTAGCTTTGACTTAACCAAGCAAAGCTGATAAGTCAATTTAAAAACTGTTTATTTTACACAAACGCAAAACACTGTGATCATAAAAGCTAATGAAGCTATAAAACTTGGCCTTCCTCATGTTTTAGGAGAAGTAAAACTTTCAGTTAAAACCCTCATCAGACAAGGTGGGATGCAGGTTGTGAAGATGCACACGCAGCTCTTTAAAACCCCTAACAAAACTGAAAGACTAATGTAGAAGTCATTTAGCTGTGACTGTATATATCCACCAGTTTAAAGCTTTTTGCTAATGAGTAAACGAAAAAAAAAAAAAACGAGTAAAAGAAACATTTTTCTGCTCAGATGTGCAGAGATTTAAAGAAACAATTAAAGCGGAAATACAGATTAGTGAGCATTAGACGTCAGAACAGGTGAAATGATAGACAATACCTGTCAGTTTATAATAAGCAGTATTCTGTGAATGAGTAAAACAAACATAGGGTCAAAAATATACTTGCTGTCTAACCTCATGTTTACATACCGACTTGTGAAGTATGCTTGTTACTGGAGGAATCCACTAAGGGGCTCAAAGTGGAAAAAGTAGCTAAACATTTGGTAAATTTCAGATCACAGCAATAAAAAACAAAAGCAGTGGTATCATTTGGTATGTAAGGCCCCAAAACCAAGCTTTTCATGACTCGTCTTTCCACACGTCCCCTTAATTTTACTGGTTTTGACTCTGAGCTTAAATTTACCGACACTGACGCCAGTAGCTACACGCACACCGTAACTTACAAACTTGTAGCAATAGTTTATGACTCATAAGGAACACTTCAAAGAAATACAAAATGAATGAGGCAGCTATGATAAACAACAGGCATGTTGAGTTATGGCCCATTTATGCTCCCTCACAGATGTCAATGGCAACGTCTATTTCAAGCATTGTCAAACATTGGCGTCTCCATACTTTCATGTGTCTTTTACATTGTCATGGTTGTCAGTTCATCCGCTAGTGTGCAGTGCTAATTTCAGAGTTCGCTTCTGTTATCTGACACTCCTTGATAATGGTAATGCACAGCTGTAAAGTTCGTCACCGCCTCAAAAACACCAGAAGAATAAAACCACAACATTTTTTGCTTTTCTCAACTTCGGTATTTTTTTTTAGGGGGTTTTATTTGGCGGTTTCTTTATCATCTTCTTCTTGTTCCTCTTGGATTTGTTACTTTCTGTCGTTGTGTGTCAGCTATGCAACTTAAAAATAATTTGGAAGACATTTTTTATTTTGTTGATGAAAGTGCTGATCTCCAAAGAAGTGGTGTTTTAGCTACATGAAATCAGACAGTACGGCCATTTTTGTTTTGTTTACTCTGCCTGAAATCCAATAAATTAAGTGTAATGAAATGTAATTTTAATGTTCCCATTTTATTTCCCCAAAATGCAACAAAAGATACCTCCTTTCTAACAATGAGTCCATCCACATAGATGCTATTGATCACCTTCAGAAATACTTAATTTATCAACTTGAACACCCAGTCCAAAACCTGAATATCAAAGAAAACATCTGGAGTCAAGTGTCCCATTTCCACTGGGTGATCCGATTCAAACTGGTATGCTTATTTTGTGTGTTTCCATTATATAAGGGACCCATACAACCAAACAAACTTATACCATTTCAATCCATAGGAATGATGTGGTGCATTTCGGATAAGCTACTGGCGTCTAATTCAGCCTGTTTATTGGGGGACAGAAAAGCAACTACAAGAGCCAAACATCCAAATAAAGTTTAGTAGTTTCACTTCACCGATGTGGAGAAGTTAATAAGATAAGGCTGCTAATGAAGAACAGTAAAGTCTGGTCAGGCTCTGGAAACACAAACGTTCCTCGCTATCATGTCGTATGGCATCTCACTAGGCACTTGGAGCTAAACCTCACCTGTCAGGCTGAGCCATTCCAAACCGTCCCAAACCAAATCACTCAGTGTAAACATGCTTCACTAAAGGAAACATTTGTGAGATTTGTTAGGATGTAAATGTCAGTACATGTCACCCTGGACCACAAAACCTGTCGTAAGTTGCATTGCGCAATATACGCTAAAACAGCTACTGCTAGAAATATCACGGTGCGACTTACAACTGGTTTTGTGGTCCAGGGTCATTTATCTGTTACTGGTGAAGAATAAATGAAGATGGCACACAGCATAAGCTGTGGCTTTGACTAAGGCTTTGACTTAAAAAAACATGAAAATTAGCATCTCTACTGATGGAACCTTCTTTCCAATATGTCCAATATTAAGGACTAAGGGCGCCCTGACACTTGGACGATTCTGTGGCACGTGAGTTGTGCGCAACCTATGCGTGAACTCATCGTTCCAGTTCGTGGCAATGCGGACACTGATGGGCACACATTCTCGAACCAGTTGTAAACTGGCGTGAATAGTGTGTAAACCCATCGTGATTGCGTGTCATATCGGGACAAGAATTTTGGTCACAACAAAATTTTGACACCAGGTGGTGACCTATGCAGCAACTGTACGTGAACACATTTTGAAGTTGTCGGAACATAGCTGGAGGATGCGCGCCAGATATAAGCATCTTCTCTTCTCTGCAATGACTGTGTCTCTGGCATTTGGCATGTTCTCTCTTCCACAGCCAATTAATAATGGATCTAGGGGGTGGGGGGGGCTTTTTATATGGGATGCCCAAATCGGAACAACACCTTCCGAATTGCGCAAACTCTTCCTGCCAATGCGTGAAGTGTGTAGACTATGTGCAACCTATGCGTGAACTCATCGTGCCAGTTCGTAACTTGCCATGAAAAAATCGTGGCCAAAAGTTGTGCAAGTGCACCCTTACCAATGAACACAAACAGAACTAAATTGATGCTCTCCAATTGGGGAACATCAGGTTTTAAACATTTATGTTTTTAGTCTTTAGGATGTAAACTTTCAGGCAAGAGTTGAAAATAATACATTTATCCTATTTGTTTTTTGTTACTTTGCAGCCCTTATAAGGACTTCAAAATGTGAATGTATTTCATATGTAAAAAATTAAACCTCTGAAATTGCCAACGAAAATAATTCTGTTTAACTGAGGACGTAAAAGGGAAGACAAACACGCAGCTAGGATGGATTAACTACATTCAATGTTGTGAAATAAAAAAGAGATTTTCATTAAAAAGAGTTATGTCAAACAATGTAGCTGATGGCCACACTAAAAAATGTTCACCTTAACAAGTCCTACAATTTATTATTTTTTCTACATTTTTAACTGTTACTTTTTACAGTGTACCATAATTTCAATGATCAAAACATGAGAAACACAAGTAAGTTTTTAGACTTGTTGTCGTGGACATTTTTCACAGCAAAAAAGCACAATGACAGACAAAACAGCATTTGTTCAGCCAAAAAATGCATACAAGTGTTTGGCTTTAAGTGTTAGCATCGCAAGACACGGACCTGATCAGTAAAACGCCTCCTCTTTTGCTCTGGCGACTTGACATATGCAGCCTGGGTGAAGGCATAGCTTTTATAACGAGGCTGAGGAGAGGGGCTCTGCACTCGCCCCTGAGCCACATTCACTGTGATCTGAGAGGAAAAGACAGAGAGGTAGAGGATGACAGAGAAAAAGGGTGGAAGAGTTGGCAGAGAGATGAGAAAGGATAGAGGCAAGATGAGGAGATGGGCAGAAGAATGCAAAACAAGAGCGTAAAACATCCAAAAGCCAACATGTGCAAAAGAGGAAGAAGCAGAGAAGGAAGAGGTGAAGTAAATAATGCAGAAGTGAGAAGAGGCATGTGATGGTGCAAAAAAAAAAAAAGAAAGACAGAAGAAGAGAGAAAATGAACAATATGAACAATCACAAGAGCTGAGTTTCCATCCAACTTTTCAAACAGAAGAAGTTGTAAAAAGAATCTGATCAGACACACGAGGAGGAGTTTTATTCCATGTGGTTGGAAAGTCCAATCAGTCACCTTTACAACATGGTAGAACTTGTAAAAATGCTTCTCTTCCTTATTATTAACTCGGCCAAACCCATGTGTATCTGCAGCCAAAATTTAACCTTTATGGGCCCAACATATGGTCCTTACCAGATCTACTGGTTGTAAAAGACTCATCGTGCTTACCAACCATTATGATACAACACCCACTGGTTTTATTATTAATCAGCCAAACATATCTTTCCGTACTTTTAGTGTACCTTTATCTAAACCCTAAAACCGCATTTAAATAGCAGAAATATTGCCATGTAAAATGGTAAAAAGTTCTCACAGCGTTGCTCTAAAGTGGATAAGCCTCTAAAAAGGGTTTCCTTTAAAAGCCCCCAGACATTTTTATAGATGTTTGGTCAACTATAGTATAGTCTGCTAGGTCATGGATGCCACAGAAGTCTATTTATGTAACTGTTTATTTATTTATGTGGATGGACCAGCTCTAAAATCTAACCTTGATAAAACAACTCAATATAAATGAATAAATGAATGTAATAAAACAGTATATTTCCCTCTGGCCTGGTGGATTGGCATGAATGGATTTTTCATCTCTGCTGATGGGGTTTTGGTAAACGTGTCCTTGGATGGAAACCAGGCTGTGGATGCAGACATGAGATAACACAGACAGACGAAGAGAAAGAGACGCGTGATGCAGAGGAGACAAACAGCAGCACAAAGCAGATGCTTTCCAGTCCCTGCACATCCACACCAGACCCATCCAGACACCACTGCTGAGTCCTTTCAACAGGCCCAGTCTGATGCTGTGGTTTCGCTCCGGGAAGACGATGACTGTATTTTGCCTCATTCAGTCTAAAGCTGGTAGATTTGACTGAGCAGGTGTAGAAATTCAGGTGGATGTGGAGATAAACGGAAACTTCATGTTTAATTTTGAACTCATTCACACACCTCTCACACAAGAATCTCCTTAAATTTGTTTTTAAGACGTTTTTAAAGTAAACTCAGTCTTATTCTGGAATAATTCACACATCTTTTATAGTCCTGACCCCTCAGGATATGCCAGTTGGCTCTAATTTACAGCTAAATGGCAGAAAATGACCTTAACAGGTAATGAGACTGACGGACGTGTGCAGACGGACAGAAACCAGTTAAACTCATCTCTGAAGGTTACATCAGTTAACCAGGACATAACTTTGAGTTCCTGAACTATTCCGTATGTATCAGTGATTCATTTGTTACCTTACTGGAAACCCATTGCAGACAGAATCGTCTCCTCATGGGAAGCAGGACACCACATCCAGCTGGTGGATCTGGAGTCTCAGCTGACTTAGACGTTGATGGTTGAGGAAACGGATCTGGTGAGTTTGCTTTAATATATGTGTGTATGATTTCTTACATCAGTGGTTTTAGAAAGACCAAAAATATAATAAAATTTATCTTGACCACGACTTAAAAATAGTTGAATTTTCTTCTGAGGGAGTTTATCATCTTTTGTTTTTTATACTAAAATAAAAAATATTTTGTAAATGAACAACTTCTGTCATTTTATTCTTATTGTATTTAATCAGACGGCGCAGCAGTAAGTTCACATGTCGGGATTCAGCTGTGTGTAAAAGTACTGCTGTTTGCTGGATGAAAATGGTGACAAATGAAATAATCCTGGTAAAAGGTTTGTACATAGGACCTAAGAAGGTTGGTGGATGAGGCCCTGTGTTGTCAAACTCTGGCAGAGAGATTTAGCACCTTAAATACAGAATTATGAACAATAAAATGTAAAAATAATTATTTTACCAAGAGAAGCATCAGATGAGCGTTTGGAACAGGGTCTGCTGGGATGCAGGATTTCATTGTGATGCATAACCTGAGTTGTGCTTTTCATTTGATCTGCTGTAATATTTACATGCCAACCAGAGTTATTTGGGTTTTTCTTTTTAAATCTTTAACGGTGAAACTATTTGTTTTAACATCAGACGTCTGTCCTGTTGTAAAGAACAGAACCAGCTGATCTTCCGTTAAAGCTTTGTTTTCCACCAGGCGAGTCGGGTGTTGGCCCATCAGCTCAGTTAGCGTTGCAGTTTTCTCAGCATTATCTCAGTTTTTTCCCTCATGAAAAGTGAAAAGACCACCTCCTCATCCGGTCTCAGGTCTTCTTAATGTGGTTTCATAAGGAGGTAGTGGAAGCTGAAACGTTTTACCTGCTCCATCTCCCTCTTCATTACCTTCTCTACCTAACTTTCCACCTCCTTGTTCATCTACACCTACACCTAACACTGCTTACATCTCTTTCTGTCTGACTTTTTATTGCGGATATCCCTTCAACGTTTTACTATGACTTTTGTGTTCCAACTGCGATGTTGTGCTTAAGTAGCTAACTACGCATTGTCCAAGAGTTTATGTTTATACCCCTCATCCAAAGGACCCTTCCAGAGTACGATGAGTTCTTTAAAGAGGAAAGACAAGAGCACCAAATCAGGTCTGAAGAGGTGATCTCTGGAGGGTTAGCTTATAGATGGAAAACTGGAAAATGGTAACTAAAAGATAGCAGTCTGAAGTTTTAGGGTAGGTTTCTGGTACCCTTCAGGCAGGTACACCAGATTACTCTTTTTTTGTATCGAAACTAAATGAAAATTTACAGCGACTGATTAAGGCCCAATCCCATTTCTCATTCTTACCCCTTGCCCCTCACCCCTTCAAACGGAGCTACAAGTGGTAGGACTGAAAATTTAGCCCTACGATTTGGGACACCCCTTCACGGCCAGCGGGGAAGTTGCAAAAAAAAAAAAAAAATGTAATAATGTTACCAGAGTAGATAAGCATGTCTTGCTACAGAGCACCGCTAACGTTCAATATGTTAAATTACTGGAGCTTCAACTGGAGCTAGCGACTTTTTTCCGTGTGCATTTTATTGACAAATTGAGTACTACATATTAAAATTACGTTAAACTATACAAATCAACGTTTGTCATAATTTTAAAAAACTTTTCAGTGGAGAAAATACTTACATTTATGAACTTCTTTAGAGTCGGCAGTAGCCATCACGTCGGTAAATCACAAGGTATTATGGGAAATTTTTCATACCCCTTGGTTTGAAGTGTGATCCTGAAAAATCTTCATTTTAAGAGGTATATGACCCTATCACTTACCCCTTTCTCTCTGTCCTTATAGGAATTGGGACACCCCTACCCCTACATGTGAATGCACAAAACGTAGGGGTAGGGCCAAGTGGTAGGGCCAAGGGGTGAAATGGGATTCACCCTAAAAACTGGATCTGGCCAAGTTCCCTTTCTAGTGAGACCTGGAATGTCCCTATCAATCAGTCTACAAATCGGTCCAGTGGAAGTGACCTGGCAACACCTCTGGATCAGCCCTGCATATCGCAGGGTCCCTAGATACCCTGACACTGTCCATCCAGGTTTCTGCAGATGACTTGCTGATTTTGTCTTGAAGCCAGTTGGAGTCCTGATTGAAGTCCAGTGCTGTACTATGCTCCCAGTCGTCCTAGCTGCCATACTAATCAGGGTGCACACTTAATCAAGTTTTAATTTCCAAAAGTTGCAACGTCAACTTAAACATGAAGAAAAATGGACAGAAGAAAAACTTGAACTGAATCAGCGGCTATAAATGTGAACGTAAATCTGTTTTAAACTCATGGCACCATCTTCCCCTCCACAATCATATAAATGATATAGTTGGACCTTCACCTATAGTTGGAGTCCATGCATCCATTTTCTGACGCTAGTCGGGTCATAGATCTGTCTGGGAAGAGAAGCTCAGTCTTCCCTCTTGCCAGGCACATTTTCCAGTTAATGGGGCAATCCCGAGGCGTTCCCAGGTCAGTTGAGAGAAGTAATCCCTCCAGGGTGTCCGGGGGTCTCCTCCCATAGGGACGCACCGAGAACACCTCACCGGGATGCGTTGAGGAGGCATCCTAACCAGATGTGTGATCCACCTCATCTGGCTCCTCTTGATGTGGAGGAGCAGCAACTTTATTCTCGTCTCCTTCTGCCTGACTGAGCTTCTCACCCTATCTGTAAGGGGTGTTTTCTTGGTCACTACCAACAGCTCGTGACCATAGGTAAGGTAGGCACATAGACCGACTGGCTCTGCTTCTGGTAATGCCGCACCGATCCACCGATCTTACGCTCCATCCTTTCATCACTTGTGAACAAGACCCCGCGATAATTCTCCTTCATTTGGGTCATCTATCCTGACTCGGAAAGAGACACTCCACCCCTTTCCAGCTGAGGACAACGGTCTTGAACTGAACGTGTGGAGTCTCATCTCAGCCGCTTCACACTCGGCTGTGAATCCCTGAATAGACGGATAACGGTATGCATGGACAGATCTAATCTGACAGATTCCACGAAGGACTTAAAACCATCCTGGAGGATTATTTAGAGGGTCCAGCTCACTTCAGATCCAGATCAGGAACAGAATATAAAGAACCTGCACAATATTTGAACTAAAATATATATTTTTGTGGGACTGAAAGAACAAAAAGAAGTGAGAAATCCAGTCCATATATAATGCAAGAGAAATCCCTGATTGATTTACTGGACCGTTGGGTAATGCAGATAAGTTACAGCTTCAGCTTCACACCAGTAATCCTTTGGAGTGAGAAAGCAATGCTGCCCACCTCGTGTAGGAAAGAAGTCAAAAGCTGAGAGAAGAGACTCCAAGCTGCCAAGGATTAGTGAAATAAGAGAGGAGGGGGAACCCACACGGCTTAGAGATGGTGAAGATGCATGAGGACACCAACAAATATGGCTGGGATGGTACATAAGAATGAATTCTCTCAGATACAAAGAATTAAGTTACTCAGATTAACATTTTATAAAAAAAAAAACATTTGGATGCATGAATACAGCAATAAAAACGATAATGAGACAAACTACTTGTTATGAATCCAGACACTCTGTACTTCCAACCTGTTGGGAGAAGCGCTGCTGGGTCTGGATCTGATAGTGCTCTTCCGTTGTGACTCGGGTAATGTTGGCGGCTGCTGTCGGCAGCGTCTCGACTTCCTGAATGGCTTCCATGGAAACGGTTTGCGGAAGCACCTGGAAGAGCGACGTCACGTACATGATGATGCTCTTCTTGTCAGGATGAGAAACGGCCACATCTACAGAGCAGAAAGGGGAGCAAAGAAACGTTTTGTTTAGAAAAAGAAGACTAATAGGTCAATTCATGCGAAAACCAAGAAGCTTAGTCTTGCGATCAAAATCCATGAGAAGAATAGTTCGCAATGGGGCGGAGATTATTAGGGGGAATCTGTGTTTTTAAGTGCAATAAAGAATTAGTCCAGTTATTTCATATTTACTGAGAAACTTGGCTGGATTACGTGAGCTGCTTTCTCATCACCCCAATCTTCTGTTTATCTCTCTGCTCAACCTTTTATCAGCAAAAATGTTGGAAGTGACAACTTTCTGCTTCACGTTTTTCCCTGTTAATGATCAGTCGTTATATTCCACCAACTCCACGAGAAGAAAGTTCTGCTCGTCCCCAAAAGTATCCACAAGGACAAAAAGATGCCATGTTGTTCTCGCAGCTAGAATTAGCTAGTTTTATTTTTTTCGCACAGATGTAAATTTTTCTTAATATTAGCATCCGGCAAGTACACAGTCGACCAATCAGAGAAGGCGTGTTGACAATCACCACAGTCGATCGCAAGCTACGCAAATGTCGCTTTGTCGCTGCTACTTCTTTAAGACTTTATGTCACTATGTGTTTTATTTATCTCTACTTCTTTAGGCTAGCTGCTGAAACCGTCTCACTGACGTCCTAAGGTCCGTCCTGTGGTCCTTCTTTAGATCCTGGACTAAACAAGTTTTCTAGTCTTGTCTATAACAGGATAACGCAGTGGCTCTTTTGTTTTTTCTTCTGTAGCACCAGCACAACGTTGCTGCTTGATGTGGAATCATTCTTTGTTTTCACATTTTTGCTAGTTTGTCTTAGAATCTTCATTATGCACAATTTCGCATGATATTTCACCTCCGGATTGCTCACTATGTTCTATTGTTTATTTGCATGCGTTCTAGTGTGTAAGGGCCTTCAAACTGAATAAAACCTGCTGTGAACTGGACCTCGTTGTTCTTGCTGAAGCTTGAAAAGGGAGCAGGTCAGGCTAGGCTTCTGAGTGAACCAGTAAATCCTGGGAAGGGACAGTGCAGACCAGCTAACTGGAGTTCTGGTTGACATCGGCAGCATCTCCCTGCAGGCTGTGGAACCAACATGTTTTAAAACCTCTGGCATCATTTTAGTGCCAAAGAAGCCAACAATTACCTGCCATGAGGATAACCATCCTCATGGTTATTCTGAGTGGTAGCACTCACCGTCATCGGGATGAAGGGTTTTATAAGGAGGATAAAAGACAAAAATCCACCTGTTTTCAATCCCCACTAGTTCCACTACAATACAACTCATCCCACTCAGAACAAGGCTGTAGCTTTTACATATCAAATCTTTGCCAATGTAATATTTGTAGAATGAAATAATCCATCAAACGCTAATTAACTAATTTTTTTCTGCAACATTCTATACATGCATACATGATGCACTCTCCAGCAGGCTGCAGAAATGACACTTTTTTAAACCGAAAACACAGATTAAATCATTTTTTTTCTATTTGCACATGAATAACTGCAGGCCATTGTTTAGGCTGCTCAGTCAGCTTGTCTGCACCAGTCGGAGCATCTCAGCAGAGGAGCAGTGATTTAAGGAACGATGGCGAGGAGGGTACGAGGAGGCCAGAGCCCGGAGCAAAGGGATTAAAAACGGATCACAACACACTTTGAGAGGCACAAAGAGGAAGGAGAAAGAGTAGGCGGCAGAGAGCGGAGGAAGGAAAAAGGAAAGCATGAGAAAGAGAAATTGACTTGTGATAAGTTTAATAGATCAAATGAAAGAACGACGGCCTGCATGAGGAAGTCTGTGACTAAGCCAGAAGATGAAGTGAGCATGCTCAGAAACTATGTTTGTGTTGTTAGAGCTTTACTTGTAAAAGTTACATAAGCTCGAGCAGTAGTTTTTCCAAGGAACCGGGTTTTTTAGTACTGTTTCCATGACGATGAACAAGATCAAATGGCTAAATTCCATCATCTGCATGTCATTAAGCTCTGCAAAAACAAAACAAATAGGATGTAGCTCATCTAACTTATTAAGTAATATTTCTCTACACTAAGAAATGTTTTGGCATATGTTTGCTTGTCTGTTTGCTTAGTAAAAGGAATCCCAACCCTGCTCAAGAAAAAAATTAAGTTTCAGTTACATTTTTTTTCTACATTAGAAATATTCAACAGATAGAAAACCCTTAAAATATTCCATCAAATGGCACAATATTGGAAAAGATGATTTAAGCAGATTTTAGCCTTTGTCCGCTGCTCCTAAAAAGAGTTTATGTAAAAAACAATGTGATAAATGTTTGTAATAACCTAAAATAATATTTTTCTTTATTTTTGTTCATGTAGAAATAATTTTATTTAATAAGTTGTGTATCTATCTACTAAATTATACTGAAAACCACTCAGATTTTTGTGTATTTTTCTATTTATTGTTTATTTTCAACATTTCTAAAAATGATTATCACCTTCCAACTTTCATAAACCGCTCAGATCAGAGAAATATGAAGCACTAGGATCCTTGCAAACTTGCTGTGATCATGTTTCACTTCCTGTTCTTCACCTGCTGTGAAGCTGCATCAGTCCATCGGCAGCTTTAACTAAATAAAAATAAGCTTATGTTTCTGGTGAGTAAAGCTGACGCTCTGGGAAGGTTTTCCTTCAGTCGCTACACGCAGAGGGTAAAATAGCTGAAAGTAAAGTCTTTCTCTACTTGACAGCTCTGATGAGAACTAAACGCTGCGACAAAAAACACACAGATGTCTTTTATTTCCCACTTTACTCACCAAAACAGAGCATCAGCTTCTGCCTGCAAATCAGTGCAAACCTCTAGTTAAATGCTTCCACAGAGGCTTGATGCCAGCATGACAAATCCTTTCCAATATGGACCAATTAAAGCAAGTTTGGCGGGTGTAAAATAAGACACCTTTGGTACTGTGTTGTATGATTATTGATGTGTGTTGGGGGTTATTTACCCTCAGGGTCCAGCAGTCTGTCTATCCCCAGATGTTCCTCTGCCTGGCTGAAGGCATGCTCCAGCCTGTCGATGGCTGACGTCTTCTTCTCCACTGAGCTCCAGTCAAACAGCTCAGGTCTGGTAAAATAAAACGACTCATCATCGGGTTTATATTCTACTTTAAATCTTATCATATACAGACAACATCACAGGTTTTATTCTGATCACACGGCTCGTTTCCTAGAACAGATATTCCGATTGCATCCACATGATTTAGGCATCATTCATCAATCAACCTTATTATTAATTGATCCTTTCAATACAATCATTCATAAAGATATTAAATTTTCCAGCATGATTTCTGAATATCTGCAATATTCTTCATTTGAGAGTCGTATATTGATAAAAATGTCTTTAAAGTCTGATTTCTAACTAAGGTTTACGAAGGTTTTTTAAATAGATGAATGTGTATTTTTGTGTCGGTAAGCGGGGAAGATTTTAATGCAAGTTAGATGATTTAGTTATCGTTCAGAAACAACTAATTGATTTAAGCAAGAAAAACTGATCAGAAGATCGTAATTACAATTTTTTTTATTTCAAATGTAAAAACGATGCTGGGAAACCATTTCAATTTTCTTTATTTCAATTAATCAAATAAAAGTTTGTTTATTGTTCACACAAACAGTTCAATCAGTTTATAAAAGGTCAGAGGTCATCAGGATTATTTAAAGTTGTGTGAAGCTTCTTCCTCTTAAACATGAACGGATCAATATCGGATGAATTTCCAGTCAGAAAACAGCAACAATAATTTCCATTTATGTACATTTAGTGATACATTATCCTGATGTTTGCTTAGATATTTTATAGCTTCGACATCTTTGCTGTTTTCCTATAAAACTTAAATCTATCAGGATAAAATAGCAGCAATTAGTTAAAAAAAACCAAACATTTCTTTATGCAGCAGGAAGACGGGTTCTTTTGTGTGTTCAGAGCCAGTGAGCTAGAACTTCAGAGGAAAAAAATGTGTAGTAAAATCATTCATTGTAATAACTAACGGCATTAATTGATTGATTAATTAACTAATTAACAGATCATTAATAAATTAAACTGCCCAGCCATATTGGAAACAAAGCAAAATTAATAAACAATGAAAAGAAAAGCATGTAATAGCATGATGATGGTTGAGCCTAACATAAAGTTCATGTCGTTAAAATCCAGAGTAATTAATAAAACTGATTTAACCCTTTAATTCCAGATGTATCATATCTGATAGTTTTTTGACATTTTGCACCATTTTTTGCTAAAAACTTTACACAAAAGTGATTGAATGTAATAAATGTAATAAATTTGCAGATTGATTTTTTTAGTTAAACAGATATAAAACACTTCAGATTAAAAATTGGTTTAATTTATTCCTAATTTTTGCTTGAGTACAGCTTTAAATAATTAATGTTTGAAATGAAGTTGGGGGAAGTAAGTCTTTCCCACACATGTACTAGCACATTAATGCTGAGTATTTTCCAGTCCAGGTGAAGTTCAGTAACTTGAAGCAGGACATCTCATGTTGACCAGTAAAACCAGATCATGAACCACTGGCCTTCAGAGTAGCTGACCAAAGCCAACCCAGCATGCACCACTGGAGCGATGTCTATGTTTCAGAGATCACAATGCTGTGGTGGAAAGGGAAGTTTTGCTTGTTGAACCGCAACAAATGACCCAAATCAAATAAACGGAATACACACATGATGAAACCGGGCTCTTAAAAACAGCACAAGGAAAATACATGAAAACAAAAGATTCAGTCCATTTCCAGAAAGAAACTGCTACACAGCTGTATTTTTGTGGTACGACGAAATCTCTTCTAAAACGGACTGCATTGGCACTTTTTACTCCTTACATAATCTTTTCACTGTCAGACCATGAATTTCTTTGACATGCATGTCTCTCTGCTCTCCATGTCTTTTCTTTTCACTTTATGTCACACACACACACGCTGCCATCCTTATTAAGACACAGATATGTCCGTCTACAGTACCTGTGGCTGTGGATGAGGGCGTTGAAAGCCAATCCATCATTCCAGCTGCTGGAGAAGTTAACCACATTGACCTGAGGACAGAGGTGATGAATTATTAAAGATA
>JBAMHX010000027.1:196031-222226 GCA_037177515.1 Pseudomugil tenellus | reverse complement strand
CTTTTTCTACACAGTACATGAATGTATATGTGCTTTTTCTACACAGTACATGAATGTATATGTGCAAATTCTACACATAGTGCATCAGAATAAATGGACATCTGTGTGCATACGTACATTATTCTTCTGTAAGATCTGCAGAGCACGGTTGACATTGTTAAGAGAGTGAACACGGGTGAAGCCTCTCTCCAACCTCACCTGAGCACAAACCCAGATAAAGCAGTCAGGTTATTATAAAGGAATAAACTGAGCATGCTCAGAGTGTTTGCTGTTACATAACCAATAAATATGGTCTTAAACTTGGTCATTTAATTTTGAACAGGCACTTCAGCAGACAGCCCCATCCTCTACGTTAGCTACTAATAGACCTATTAATATAGCCCCGAACGGATTGCCGTGTTGCATTATGGTTTCACCCTGACCATCGCCGCAGATCCTTTGTGTTAATGCGATAACTTGAACAATATTCAATTAAGAGTCTTTTTTTGCATATGCATCGATATCATAGAGAGTAATTTATTATCATCATGTTGGCCACCAGGGGGCGCTCAAACCTGAAAACTGTTTTGGCTATATCTCTGAAACTATTTATCCCATTGACGTCAAATCAAATGCAAATAAAAGGTCATCACCTGAAAATGTGTCACTATGATGTTATACCTGAATGTTTCTATATTTGTATATGAATTCGAGGATTGGATAAATTAAAGATTCTTGACAGCATCCAGGGGGAAACTTCTGCTCAAGCTCTTTGAGGCTAGTTCTGATATAAAATCTAAAAATCAAAATTGTTGTTTGGTTGCTTAGCCCAAGTTGCGTGTTGATCATTTTTTAAAAACGGATCAAACTGTCATTGAAATAAACATGTTGTATTTGGAGATAAGCAAGTTTCTGTTCAGACATAATATGAAAACATAGCTTTCCCGGTCCAACACAAGCGAAACACGTTTTTTTTTTTTTCCCCACAATTTAGCGTTGCCTAAATAAACAATGGAATCATATTTTCCACCACTTCGCTGTGCAAATAGTAAGTTTTTAATAGTTTAGTTTTTTTTAGTTTCAGCTTAAAATATGGAATTCACATAAGGTTAAAGGTCATGGCTAACAATAGCCTTTCTGTGTGGGGTTTGCATGTTCTCACCGGGTACCCGGCTTCCTCCCACCGTCCAAAAACATGCGTTAGATCAGTTGTAAGTCACCAAAGTGAGTGTAGAATGGTACTGCAATCAAGTTTTACATTTTATTGTGACAACCTTTGCAGCAACACATCTGTAAAAAGTTGCATTTAACTAATTAGATTAATTAGCAACAGGTTTGTAACATAACTTTTAGCATTTTAGAGTTTCTCAGAGCTTCACCAATCTGAGAGAAAATGGATCTAAAAATCATAGCACAAATAGAGCAAAGCATTCCTTGGTAAGGGCTGCACGATTAGCCTATGACCCAAATAAAATGTAAAAATAGACAATAAATAAAAGTTCTAACAAAATGTGCAAAGTAGCATGTAAATAAATAGAAAAATAGAAAACACGTAAGGGCAGCTAAGGTCGTTCAACTACAATTATCTCATCTTTGATTCGATTTAATAACGCATCACGATGCATCAGTACGTTATGCATCCTCAGTTTTCTTTAACGCAGCACATGGATACCATCTTCATCAATAAATTATACACAGTCAGATGATGATGAACGTCCTGTGTATTTCTAATTATATCATAAATTAATCTTAATTCCATAATAATGTACAAGTAAGTCAATGGTGTTACTTCAACTGCATTACTTACAACTAGTGGTGAGATTTTTTGCAGATTTCTTGCATTGATGAAGTCTGTTAAGGCTAATGGAAGGCTAATGGTCAGACTTGCATTATTCAGCTTAGTCAGAATATGGAAGTTAAGATTTTTTATGTTATCTTTTATGGCCAGAAAAGGTTTTTTTTTTTACAGATGCTCTACTCAATTTGTAACTAAACAACATTTTACTGTTTTTGTACCAAAACTCTGAATGTTTGTTGCTCTCATGGTCACTCTTGAGGGAGAAATTTAATCTCAACGAGGTTCTCCTGGTTAAATAAAGGTTAAATAAAAAATAAAAAACACAGATAATGTTGTCCAGGTGAACAGTCGTTAATGGACAGTTGTTTTAATCCCTTTTTGTTTGTTTGTGCATGCTAACCGCTAGCCTACCAATGGTATTTTCCATTAACATTAGCCTTAAGCTAACATACAAGCCCAGACAATAGATTTCTACCCATTTTCAGGGACAAGCTCCACACCACGGTTCTCATTATCTCCAGATGTGGGTATATTTCCTATTCCCGACATAACTTACGCTCATCAATCCAAGTACCTGCCGACTGTAAAAGACGTGCGCTTTGCAGCTTAATAATGCCAATGTTATGCCAGAACACGTTCTATGAACGGCGTTCACTGATCACGTTCATATTTACGGTGAACGGTGACCCTAAGATTCAGCTTTCATTCAGTAAAAGCGTACCAGAGCGACGCTCACTTTGGCAAGAATGAGCGGTGTACGGAGTTCACATTCACACTCATTTGAAAAGTCCGGTTTTACGACACTGCACTAGACAGGTCGCCCCGCGATTCAGATTCAGCTAAAGCCAGGAGGGCAAATGCTACCGCGCGAAGCGATGACGTTGTCATAAGCCGATAATCATCCAGAGACATCACCGGAAGACACAGGGCTCTCCATGTCGACCACAGATCCCTCCTGTACCCTGTTGGGTGTCTCCCTCGGACATGCGGGGTCCCCATTCGCCGCTCTCTGGGTGAAAAAGTTTTGGTCAATTTCGTTGTTCGACCAGCTGATCAGATCCAACATAATTTTATCAGGAAGACGTGCAGAGAGACGCTTTTACTAGAGAAATACATATAGACAGTGCAACGGATCACAGGGACGGGAGGGAAGAAAAAAGGGTAAGCCTCGCTCAGAAGCCGGAAGAAAAGAATTTTCTATATATTATGATCGCACATTAAAATCTATTATCTATTTCAACATTATTTTTCTCCTGGATGTAATCATTGTCTCTTGATTTTTTATTGGTTTATTTGTTTGGTTTTAAGGTGGCAGTGACTTGCTGGATGGTTAAGAAGAGGTTTTATTCAGTACTAACAAAATGTAACAAATGAATTTGTCTTTTTTAGACACGTGAACTTAGCTCTTTTTTTAAAAATGTAACAAATGAACGTGAAATAGTTCTTTTTTAGACACGTGAACTTAGCTCTTTTTTTAAAAAAAAAAAAAAAGAACAATGAACGTGAACTAGTTCATTTTTATCTGTGTGAACAGAACTTTGAGCTAGTTCTATATGAACTGTATGAACTGGCACAACAGTGGCCGTGCATGTGTTCGACCCCTGGTGGGTGAAAACTTTTGGGATCCACGACGCACTGCAACACAGCTTTCATTTTGAATATAAATTTCATTGATCACTTTCAATTAATTCTGGCCACCAAAATCGTGATCACGATCAAAAGTCGACTAAATGTGCAGCCCTATCCTCGGTGTGATATTTTATAGATTTTAAAGATCACACTGTCTACATGCAGAACATTAAAAGATTTCAAGAATCAGGAAGAATCTCTGTGTGATCAAACTGAAGATAAAAATAAAGGCTGGTGATCCGGCAACACTGTCTTTAAGCCAGACAGTAGTAAACTGCGTCTATCATGGAGGACTCTAGGAGAGGATTCCAGCTGCTGTACTGGTCTGCCTGCAGTGCAGACCTTTCACCAATACAAATCATCTGGAGCATCATGAAGGCGGGAACCCTTGAAGGAGTGAGCATGATTACAGATATAAAGAAAAACTGAATTATTGTGTAAACCGGAGAAAAACTGAATGTTCAAAATGCATATTAACAAATCACTCAAAGTGACTCCACACATACTCCGAAATGACTTCTTTTGCATCTTTTTTTTTATATCAGTGTGAGTCAGCAGTAGCTCAACCAGCTTATAGTTGCTTAAAGCATTTTGACTCAATTTGCTTCAATAAAGCTTTTTTTTTTAAAACAAAGTATCATTACTTATGTGGTTGAAATAAAACTTCTGATTAATGAAAAATCCATAAGCAGTAAAAGATTAAGAAAATACTCAGTGTACAATAACTTTGCTTCTTTCTTCTGAATACTTGGACAATTTATTCAAATTCTTACAAGAAGCTTGACTGTGCATATTTTTCTGCATGTTCATACCATGTATGAGCGTTTTTCACAAACAATGTTATAAAACCCAAAAAGAGTTTGCACACACCTAGTCTCACATAGGCTGTTAAAATAGTTATTTTAAGGCTTACACCATCTACACCGTGCAGTGGGATAGGAGTTAAGGTGGAAAATTAAACTTTATTAGATGTTTCTTAACATAAAACAGGCCCTAATATCAGTTCTCAGCCAGGAGTAGAACCAGAAAGAAGCAAAAGTGATGAACCACAACTCATCCTTTTTTTAGAAAGATGAAGGTTTTGATAGACAACTATTTAGTGTCCAGTGCTGGCAACCCAACCTGTTACAATCTAATTTGCAGATAAAATGGTCAGTGTCTGTGTATTCCATCATCTTTTCAGGCTTTTCTTTTCTCCAGACATTTTCGAGTGAGTTGTTGGGATCAGATGGTATGTTTGAATTAAAATGTTAAATTCTCATGTTTGTGTACATGCATGTGTTTATTTATACCAGCTGATGTCCCGTCAGCCCCTCCAGCAGCTCCAACAGCCGTCGTCCATCACACAGGTCAGAGAACAAATCCTCTACAGGTGGTTTTCCTGTCTACAGACCACAGAGACAGAAAAACATTCATTTTAAATTATAGTTCATTTATTTGTTTAATGTAAAAGTCAAAGTTTGGTGTTGGTAGAAAACTAAACCATCAGAGTAGTCCAGAGTACAGAAAGATAACCCTTTGGTAATCAGAAACCAGCCTTGCATTAAACTCAAAGATTAGAATTGAGACCCAGGAGGTTTTAACTTTATCAGTGGTGGAAGGTCAGATGTTGCCATCAGCGGCTTCACACTGACATCTGAATCTTAGAATTATTTCTATTTCTATTTATTACCAGCATTACTGTCATGGAATGAGACAACTGGATTCAGTTTCACTTGAAAATCCAGACAGAATCCATCTTTCAGGGCTCAGCTCTGATTTCTTCTGTTTGCTTTAAACATTCCAGATACTAGTCTGTACCGACTCATTCACCATATTATTGTTTTCTCTCCTTTTCCGCTTCATCAAAGTCTCTTTCAGGTTGAACTAGACTAACATCCACCCTCCATCACATCATGAGTTTGTCCATAGTTACCATCCTGATCAAGTGTTACCAAGGAAACAACGACAATCCTCATTAACCAATGACCCGTCTTATTGAGAAAGCTTTAATAACATCTCTAAATAATTAAATACACAAAGAGATTAGTTGCTTGTGGAGTTAGCTTTGGAATCAGCTTTGGATAAGCTGCTTCACTTTTATCGGGGAGCATCACAAAGGCAACCACACCAGTTCCAATGGAGGTAAGGTTCATGGATGAGAGGATGGCAGGTCAGAGTCAGGAGAAATGACAACCTCCACCCAAATGCACCATAAAAACTCTAAGTACGATCGAGAGGGACAAACATCCAAAGATAGTATATTACAGAAACATACCTCATATGATCCTAAATCCTGATTTCCTTATGTAAACAAAGCCTAAGCCGTCGGAAGCGACGGCTAGGGGTATATGCTTGAACGCCCCTAATCCCCCTATTCCCCAATGCTTGAATAGACACAATACAATAATATAGAGACACACATGTTCAGTCACAAAGCTCCACCTGGTGTCAAAACTTTGAACCAGCCCGGTATGAAATCAGGACAAGATGCATCCTGAGGTCATGACCTTTTATATGCACTTGATTTGAGGTCAATGAGATGAATAGTTCCAGAGATATAGCTAAAAATATGAATTTTTTGTACTTAAAGCGCCACTTCTGGGGAAACTATAAATCCAATAATTGTAAAATTTGATACAGGTCGTGCCATGACTTTTTATTTGCACTTGATGTAAGGTCAATGACACAAATAGTTGCAGAGCTATAGCCAAAAATTCAGACTGTCTTGTGCATAAAGTGCCACCTGGTTGGGAAACTTATAAATCTAATTATTGTGAAATTCAATACAGATCATCCTCTTCGGGCGATAAACTGGTATACCAAGTATCATATTGCAACTGTCAAAATTGTTCAAGTTAACACTCTCACAAGAAGGATATCCGGTGGTGGATGTGGCGGTCAGGAGGAAACCATAATATTCCAGACTCTCCGCATTCGGAAACATAATTATATGAAGGTTTTGTAGTTTTAATTTTCTTTACATAGCTATCCAGAGTTTCTCCATAATTTTAGTGTGATTAGTCACCAAGTTTAATTTATCCCTATATGTAGATAAATCAGTACATCCATGTCATAGCAAATTGCCAGTACCCTCATACTTCCATGCATCCACCATGTTGGAATGGTTGCTCGGTAACACATCTACCAGAGATAAACAGTTCAAAGTTTATCTCCAAGTTCTGGCGTCAGTTCAAACAATAATGAACATTATGACCATGTAAACAATGATGATGTGGATTCTAAGAAGAAGAAATTCGTGCAGCCATTAACAACATCACGGCTTCTTCTTTGTCTCTTTTGCTGATCAGCAACACTGCTCAGCACTGCCCCTGTGGTTTCAGATGGTACTGCTCTGTTACACGGGGTACCCATTCGCTAAATTCGAAAACAGACAATGCAAACATAAAAAAACACTATAGTCAACTATAGTCAAATAGCTCCTATTGCATACAGCGTAGAGCATAAATGGGTCTTTGGGATTGGTGTTTCTAATCATGCGTACAAGTTGTCCATTTCGCACAAACCCCGGTACAGGGGGCTATCCAGAGGCTTGGAACAATATCAGAATCATATGCAAAATTGCATAAACACACTTAAATTTGATGACCTCAGGTACACTAAGGATGAAATTGCTTGAAATTCTCTGCAACCTGTTGTGAAACTGAAAGAACACCACCAAAACCTAAACTCACACTATTGTCAGACACTATTTAAACCTTTTTCACCAAGAAGCACCTTTATTAAAGACATGCCAGCAGAAACAAAGAGATTGGTTGTCTAGAGCTACCTCCTCCTGACTTCCTGTGCAGGGTATGAGCGGGTGGTGCATCACACTCATCCTTCCTGTTTTGGCTGCAGCAAAGCTTGTTTCAGACTGCTACAACTGAAATCTCTTGGTAATAAATCTACAGATGGAAAGTTTATTTATTTTCCTTTAAAATGTGCTTCGCTATGAGGAAAATGCATCTGTGGGATGAGCAGCAGAAGTGAGTATTTGGGAAGATTTATGTTGCTGTAGGTTTCCACTGTCTGCTTATATCTTGATTTTAGGTTTTTCTATTATACATGACATATTTACTCTCTATGATATTCGTGCATTTATGTGTTGTGAAGTTTAAATCTGCATCATTTTGACGTAACTTTATGTTTTGTGTTTTAATCATCTGTAGCTGATTACAAACAGAAGCAATTGGACAATTACTCTAAGGTCCATAAAGCCCGTAGCGAATATTTAATTAAATTAATGAACATTTAACTAAGCAGCAGCTGGAAAACTGACACATAACCCTCAGAGGGGAGCTGGCTGGTAATGAGGCTAAATAATCTACTGTGCAATCTTGTAGTTTTTTTGCTCTGTAAACAGATATTAGTACAATAAGCAATAGAAGAGTAAACCAGGTTAAATATGATGTTCATTAAGCAGAATGCTTTACATCTGAAATGCTGAGCACAGTTCAAGGTGGAGCCATTTTAACCAAAAGGAATTTTTTTTGAGATATCTCAATCATGTTATTTCAATAAATGAAGAGAAATTTTCGCATTCTCCAATAACATGGAGTTGAACACAAACTAGTTTTATATTTCCGGTTTCGCCCTTGTTTCCATCATCAAATTTAGTAACATGTTGTGACCTTTGTGGACAAGTATGTCCATGCCGAAACACTGCTATAAAATAAAGATATATTACACTTTTTTCGATGACTTTCAAAGAATCATTTAAACATAATTCAAAATTCAAAATTCCGAACCGTCAATAATTTTTAGGATTTTAACAATTTAAAATGTCAGTTTGAACATCTGAATTACTGCCTCATCCATTACAAACAAAAGATGAAAAAATAATAAAAAAATATTTTACATATCATATATTACAGATTAGGGTCATTGGTGGTGATTTGATACTAGTATATTTCAAAGATAATCTATAAAAATTATTAGATTACATTTTTATTTTCATAATATATCTGAAACACCCTCTGAAGACTCGTGTGGCAAAAAAATTCATGTGCAAAAAATTATTGTCAGCTTTAAAAAAAAAATACTGCTCACAACTACTTAACATACGAACATTTTAAGTCTTTTATCCCTTTAAATGTCAGTTTAAATTGATCCAAATGATTAATTATTCAATAAAAACATAAAAAACATTACAGGCATGAGGCTTTGGTGGAGATTACATTCTTTGATATCTCAAACATCCGCTACAAAACTGATTTAATGTCATTAGTATTTTTATGTAATGTCAGCTACTTCCTCTGGTAACCATCTGGTAGTGCACCTAGCACTGCAGGCAACACCTGTGTCCAACTACACTACAGCAGTTCGACTGCACTTATCTATGATGTCCTCTACTGTTCGATTTAGTGCTTGTGTTGTTCTTATTCTCAGATGTAAGTGGCTTTGGAGAAAAGCATCTGCTAAAAAGCTGTAATGGTAACCATTTTAAAATTTTTAAAAATTAGAACTACATTTTGTCATTAGTTTGTCTTGTAAAAGCTCGACTCCTTTTCAAATACAAGATGTTCGTTTCAATTTCTACTGTTTTACAACTTACAGGTCTTACTGTAAATACCTTTTGTTTAAGCTTGTCACTCTTTAAAAGCTTTAAACACTAAGTGCTTGTTAACTGCTTCTTCAATCAGATCTACCGATATTCCAATCAGATATCCAGCACATATTAAAGCATCTCATGTTATCAGTAAGTGTGGGGGTTACAATTAGGTTTCAAACTTTCTTTTAATGTAATAATTACATTTTTTAGCTAAACTGTAACACTATTGTTTGTTTGGATCTTAATTTAAAAAAAATTCTTTCTGTAAGGAATTTTTTTCCAACTTATCAGATGATGAAACTGAGACAATGATTGAAAATATAAGCTGATTGTGAATCTGAAGCAGCATCACATCTGTAAAAAGTTAGAAGAGAAGCAACAAAATGCTGGAAAAGAACATCTAGGGGAGTATTTGACAGTTAACCAGATTAATTAGCAACTAGTTAGTAACATATCTGGATATATAAGGAGCATTTCAGAGATGCAGAGTCTCTCAGATGGAAAGATGGACATCTGGCAATAAAATATAAAATGAAGCTTGGGAACTTTTTTTCACAGCATCCCAGTTTCTGTAGGCTGTAAATGAAAAAGTAAAATAAAAATCTCACTGCAACAAATTCTCAGATATTCCGGGATGTGTCTGCCTTCATGGCTTGTTGGCTGCATGATTTCCAAACCTCCTTCCACATGTTCCTCCAGTATTCATAAACTTTGACCTTCAGCTTTGAAGTTTTTGTTTCTCTCCAACTTGCCCCTCTTTCTCCTACCTCTCCATACTCATTTGCACCCCTGTCTCCTCCGCATTTCATTTTCTCTGCACTTGTAATCTTAGTTTGTCCCATCTGCTGTCTCACAGTCACCATGTCTCCTGAGGATTGTGTGTCAGTGTGTATAACACGTTCATCTTTCTATGATGGAACACTCATTATGCTTCGCTGAGTGTGGATTGATGACGAGGATCTCTTTTCTTTCTCTGCATATCTCTCTGCCTGCCTTATTCTCCATCTCAAGGCCTCCCATCTTCAATGTCTGTTCATATCAGGGGTTTTTATGGTGTTTTTTGCTTATTTGTGGTTAGAGAAAATCACACCCGAGAAGATGGAAAAAGGAAGAAAAAACAAAAGGAAAGGACATATTTGTGGAGGGAGACATGCTGTGGATAATAGAATAGCAATAAATGACTGACTTCAACTTCCAATACTAATGCAATGAGGGAAATCTTTTATCATATAGGAGAGTAAGTATTTATAAGATGTTATCATCTATCATTCTACAACCTAAAAACATTCAGAGACATTGGAGCTAAAGTTGAACTGTCAACATCAGATGGTCTGACAACATGGACTTCCAGCTGTTTTAGCCCAAGTAAAAAATCTGTCTCATGCAAAAGGGATATGCTGTCACTCAAACCACGTCCAGCTGTTATGGATGGCGAATCAGCGTTTTCTGGAGGTTACCTGGGCTTCTCAGGAACCAGTGGTTGGTTATGATTTTTAGCTGCCCTGACACATAAAACATGCAGAGCAGATACTGGACTTCATCTCGAAGGCGATAAAGACATGCTTCCCTCCATTGTTGCAGTTCGTTTTTTAAGTTTGATGTTATTTGTTGAGCTTCACCTTAAAGATATACAAAGAAAAGCTATCAGCAAAAGAATAGTTGAATACATATCAAAACTATCTACCCTATGAGGACTGCTGTGTGACTTGGAGCGTCCCGACTGCTGCGCTCTACAGGCATGAATTATTTTTAGGGTGAATAAACTTGTCTAGCCTATTGCAAGATGCGTTTAGGAAAATCTGATTTTACTTTAAGAAATGAAGTAGCGGAAGGAGTACAGGCACATCTCAAGAAATTAGAATATTATAAAAAAGTTTAATATTCTTCATCAGTCATTTCAGAATGTGAGCCCCATATATCAAGTATATTCATTACACATAGTCAAACATTTCATTCATTCATTGAAATATTGATAATTGTGGCTTATAGATAACAAAAACCAATATGTAGTGTCTCAAAAAATTTGAATATTGTGGAAAACTTCAATGTTGAAGAGCCATAGTGCCAGACCTTGATCACATAATTAACTCAAACTCCTGCAAAGTTATCGAGAGCCTTTAAATGCTCTCAGTGTGGTTCAGATGGCTACATAAAACTTGGGGAAGACTGTTGACTTGACAGATGTCCAGAAGACAATTATTGTCACCCTCCACAAGGAGGGAATGCTACAAAAGGTAATTGCAAAAGAAGCGCTGTAAAAAGAGTGCTGTATCCAAGCATATTAATGGAAGGTTGAATGGAAGGAAAAAGTGTGATGGGAAGAGGTGCTCCGGCAAAAGGGATGACCGCAGCCTTGAGAAGATAGTCATGCAATATCCATTCAAAAATTTCGGGGAGCTTCACAAGGAGTGGACTGAAGTTAGACTCAGTGCTTACAAGAGCCACTACACACATACAACTACACACTACAACCTAGATATGGGCTACATAACCCGCATTCCTCGTGTCAAGCCACTCCTGAACTATGGGCAAAGGAGAAAAAGAACTGGACTGTTGCTCAGTGGTCCAAAGTCCTCTTTTCAGATAAAAACAAATTTTGCATTTCATATGGAAATCAAGGTCCCAGAGTCTGGAGGAAGAGGGGAGAGGCACAGAATACACGTTGCTTGAAGTCCAGTGAGAAGTTTCCACAGTCAGTGATAATTTGGGGAGCCATGTCATCTGCTGGTGATGGTCCACTGTGTTTTCTGAAGTGCACAGTCAACACGGCCATCTACTAGGAAATTTTAGAGCACTTCATGCTACCTTCTGCTGACAAGCTCTATAGAGTTGCCCATTTCATTTTCCAGCAGGACTTGGCACCTGCCAACACTGCCAAAGGAACCAAAAGCTGCTTCTGTGACCATGGTGTTACTGTGCTTGATTGGCCAGAAAACTCACCTGATCTGAACCCTGTAGAGAATCTGTGGGGTATTCTCAAGAGGAAAATGAGAGACACCAGACCCAACAATGTAGATGACCAGAAGGCTGCTATCAAAGTAACCTGGTCTTCAATCACAACTGAGCAGTGTCTGATCGCTTCCTGCCACGCCGCATAGATGCACTACTTCATGCAAAAGGAGCCCAAACTAAGTATTAAGTGCATGGAAAGGAACATACTTTTCAGAAGCCTGACATTTCTGTTTAAAATGTCCTTTTTTAAATTGATCTTATGTAATATTCTAATTTTTTGAGACACTGCATTTTGGTTATTGTTATCTATTAAACACAATCATCAATATTTCAAGGAATGAATGGTTGAAATGTTTGACTATGTGTAATGAATATTTATAATATATGGGTTTCATATTCTGAAATGACAGAATAAGAATATTGATGAAGAATATTAAACTTTTTCATAACATTCTAATTTCCTGAGATCTACCTGTATTCCCAAGAAATTACATTACTGTGAATTTGGTTTGCTTGAGAAGAGCTTCGGGACACTTGTCCAAGTGCAGTGTCATGACCAAACAGTTCTGGTTGGTTCCAGATAGCAGGCTTGGCAAAATAACAAGAAGAGACTGTTGTGTTGCTGCAGAGACCTGTGAATGCTTTGCATACTTTTTCACTGCAATTGTATAGGATTTCTGAGAGCTATATATATTGTTTGAGTATTATTGTTATTAAGTGTGTGCAATAGTGGCATCGCAGGTCCTGAAATGCAGAAAGCAAAAACATTTGCCAGTCTGTCTATGACCCGCAGACCTGGATGGGGAGCCAGTCTAGTTTTGGTTTCGACTGCTTTGACAGTTGGAGTCCTCAATGAAACATGATCAATTGAAACATTTACTTACGACTTAACACAATAAAAATAAGCAATAAAAGAACAACAAGAAATCCACTCGGAGAGTGCAGACCTCTGCCAAGCTTATTATTCGGGCTCATTTTAGAATGATACATCTGTCAGAGCTCAGTCACACATGATCTTTGTCAGAATGAAAAACAGCAGACAGAACCAGCCTCAAATAGACTTTGAACTTAGACATAAAACTAAGTGACCTGTCTAAATATGTCAGCTCCATGAACTTAATAATGTACAGCAAGTTAGGTTTATTAGCTTTATATCATTACTGTGATTTCTAACCTCAGTCAGTATTCTCATATGATAGCTAGAGTATATAATTGTGAGTTTCAGGGTAACTCACAATGGGATGCTTCACAGCTGTGTGGAAGTTCTGGTCAGAAAAAGCCTGTTTTGACTATAATTACAGCACTTTATCTGCTCAAAGGGTCCACTTTTTATTTTACACTCTTCAGACTCACTGCCAGGATTACAATTTATGTGATGGATGCTACCACCTGAAACAGTATCGCCCTCTAAATTATCCAAGGTGGTTGAGACCACATGGCTGGGATGAAGAATTTTTCTTTGATTCACATAAATGGCCAGTTTGTAAAGACGGAACTAACAAATATTTTCCAAGCAGACTGACGATAATAGGACTGGCTTTTTACAGTAAAGGACGCTGATGATGATTGTGGAAGGACTTTGTCAGCATGTTAATTTGCTTAAAGCATAATTTGAGAAATAAATGCTGACCAAATTATTTAGAACGACTATGGTATTGAAAAAGACACATGGAAATATGAGACCAACGACGAATAACAATGTTTGAAAACGGAATTCTCTATTTAAGCACAGGAGGAAACAAACCTCGTCCTTATAATGGACATAAATGTGTAATCCAGGTTTTTCGGTAGATTAAGCTTGGTATGTTTGATGAATAACTGTGGATGAGTCTACAAGAAACATTCCTAAATTAAATGGGTACGGTTACATGATTTTTTTTATTACGAATTTAACAATTCTAAGTTAAATTCTGTTTCGAGTTTACATGAAAATATTCATTCTGAATTAGGTTCAAATGGAAACATTTATTTGCCTTCTCGTAATTCTGACGTGACGGACATGTGTGACACACTTATGTATACCGGAAATACACAAACCACTTCCTGTTTTTAGCCTTATCAGCTACGTGGAGAACAACATAATAAAACCTAATAAATGATTTTCACTTCAATTTTGATTAAAATTGTTTGCACTTTTTTGAGAAACTGAGGAGAAGAAGAATAGACAGGACCAAATATATTTTTATACTTTATCGTACGGTTCTGCATTTACAAAACATTAACACGGGAGGCAGAAGATGGCGCATGTACGTCACTACAACGGAAAAAGATAAGCATGCGCAGAACCACCGGAATTGAGAGAGAGAAGAATTATTTAATTTGGCTTTAAAATGAAAACAAACCAGCCAATTTATACGGAATGTACTTTAATTCCCAAATGTCAATTCCACTTGGAATTTAATGTTTACATGGATACTTTTCATCTGTTTAAAGAGCAATAAACTTTTATTTGGAATTAAAGAAGGATTCAAATTATCGTGTAAAAGTGGCCATCGTGTTGTCAGAGTAAGAAGCCATGTAGCTGTATAGAGGATGTGCAGCTGATCTCACTGAGTCACCTAACTTTTTTTTGGATGGCACCCAACCAATCTCAAAACCAGTTAAAATCAGACAGATATGTGGGGTATTCGTCTGAGTCAAATGGTGATTTCATGCTAAACACTCGGGTGTAGGAATATACACGGCCAAAGGAATGGCTTGTTATTCTACAGATTACCGGATAACACAGATACGAGACAAATTTATTTTAGCTGTGGATTTCACATTTGTAGATTGTGTATTAGTTGGCCAGGTTTTTTCTTTGCTGACAAAAAATGACACAATCCAGACAACAAAACAGTCTAGTGGATACTAGAGACGGATAGAGGACATAATCTTCAATTCGAATTATTTTGTAGAATCCAATTTTTTTATAGGATTCTTTCACATTTCGAATTAAATGTGACATATTTGTGATCTCCTGTATGATTGTTATGCACACCAAAAGTGTCCTGCTTGATTAAAAGACCATGGTAAAGATATGATAACATGAGTGACGTCATCGTTTTTACGGAAGTAAACATGACAGTAACAATGGAGCATCTTGCTATTATAAAGTTATTGTCCAGACGTAGCTGCACATTTTTAATAGCCTTGTTTTAAGGAGATTATAAAATAAGAGAGCCTGGTGGCTTTATGTGGAGCAGAGGGAGCATTGTCAGTACAGAGAAACATGTTGCTACTAAGTCGCAGCAGGAGTGGTGGGAGATGGATGCTAGCGCCTTTACAGATAAATTTATAAATAATTTCCCAATCATGAAAACAACCTTCATGTACATTGCTGAGCGCCTCTTTGAAATACTGTATCAATGAAATGCAGAAATTATAGAGATCGTTAATCTCAAGTAGGGAACACTTCTGGCGATATCTTCTCATCACTTCACCTTCCAGATGTTTAATAAAATAAGATAATTGTTCGCAGAAACTCAATCCAGAAATTTCAGATATATTTTGTGTATTTTGTTACTAGATCCACCAGATCCATACTTGCTGTGTTTGTGTTTATGTCAGATTCATGGTTTAGTTTGTGTGTACATGCTTGGCTTGCAGTGGTTATCACTTTGGAATTAGTGGTTAATGTTTGCCGTCAAACATGGCAGCGTAAACACTGGGGATAACGTGACCGCACATCCCTTTATACAAGTGTCTGACAGATAGTTGTCATTACACAGACTCCTCTGGTGAGTTAGCTTCTATTATGTAATTCTTTTGAATATTGTGTTCATTGTGTTACAGTAATTAGTTTAATCCCCTCGCAGTACTTCTGGTTAGCAGCAAAGCTAAAATTGTGCAGTATATGTGGCAGTTTTGTCATTAGCAAGTTAATTGGCCGATTGCTAACATTAAGTAGGCCTGGGAGTCGTTAATATGGCAGAAAACGCAAATTTGACCACAGAATGTACACAGGTATGGTCTCTACATTTTTGTTTACATCCCATAAGCAGTATTTGTTTTTCTTTTTCAATTTTCCTAATGATATTTTGTTGTTTCATGGGTTTTCATGTGAATGAGCTGCTGAATCAGTGCAATAGAGAACAATAGAAGGACAGGAACGCATTTATTGTGGGTTGAAAGCAGTGACAGTATATAGAGAAAGTCAACAGTCCTGATTTTAAAATGCTAAATCTCTGGTACCAGTATAGATGTGATACAATTGTAAGAGAAAATATTTTACTTTTCTAGTGCTGTCCTCTGGTTAATTTTTGTCCATTACAGCCATGTGTGTCATTCCAGTTTCTTTTTCTGGAAACTACCGCATAATTATAAAGGTGGATTATCCACCTTATTTTATTGCTAAAATTAATTTTATGCTAACAAGGTCAGATCAATTTAATCTATCAATCATCTCACAGGGGTGTTGAATAGATCCTCAAATACATGATCAGGAGTAAAAACCTCAGTTAAAGATAGAGGAAGCAGAAAATGGCTTACCTTAGTCAACTGCGAGTTTACCCATTTTGTGAAAGTCTTCTTTTGAACATCTTCTCTTTCATCTGCCAAAACAAACAAAATACATTCAGTCAGGAAAAAATAATCAGTACACAGTTTCAGTTTGAAGTAAAGCAATGAAGGGAAAGAAAACACACTGGAAAATCCAGGCGTCTGCCTCACTCACACATTGAAAAGGAAAGTGGTGCTTAACATGATAAGAGGTTCTTCTAGTCTTGCTTGGGGCTAATTGCATCCTCATCATATCAATCAGTCTGCCACTTACAGGCCTGAGCTGCCTGGCTTCCAGGATCTAAGAACCAACTAAAGTCATTTGACACAATCTTGACCTGTTGCTCAGTGTGATGAATCACCAACTATTTAAAAATCATCAGTGTTGATCACAGAGGCGGTGGCGATGATTACCGGAAAAAGTCAGATACTACAAGAGAAAACAAATTGGGGTGTTTTTCCTTCCTGTTTTCATCTCCACTGTCACCCCATGCAGCCCAGAATGAGCAATCAAAGACAAGACTAATACAATCCATTGGTTTCCTTATCTTGCTGATTATTTTTAAGAATTGAAGCCATAATTATTACAAACTGGAGAAAAGTGGATCACATAATAGAGTTGTGTTAATTAATTTATACATGGACTATATTTGGATTTAACTGGATTGAAAAAAGTGCCTTAAGATGACTTGAATTGGCGAATGTTGAATTAAATGCTTTGAATTGGTGCAAAAACAGTTAAAACTGAATTAAGCCAATAAAGAAAACGTTAGAAACCTTAGCATGATAAAACAATCTATTTCAACAATACAAGCTGTCATTTCACAGCTGCCAACGTTCTGCAAATCTGCCAAAGATCACTGGTGCTTCTTACACACTACAACAGGATATTTAAAACACCACCAGATGCTCTGTGAATTATTGTCTTACCCAACAGGTAAATGCAGATGAAGAGGTGTGAGAAACGCTGTATAGCATGTTTGCTAATTCTTGCTGATTCTGGAAACACCAACCTAAACCCCTATTATTGTTACTGTTCCTCACTAACATCAGGTCTATTTTCAATAAAATGAATGAATTGAAAGCCCTGATTGCCCCAATCTTTAATAGTTGTTACAGAATCCTGGCTACACCCACTAATACCAGATGGAGCTAACAGGCCAGTTAATTCACCACAACGACAGGAACAAAGCCCAGGATTAGGATTGTGTATCTTTGTGAATAAAAACTGGTGCAGTAACAGCAGAAAAATAGCAACATACAGCTTCCAAGATCTAGATATTTTGTCAGTGCAAGCAATTTTTCTGCCCTGTGAGCTAACAGCAGCTATTACCACTGCTGCATCCATCCCACCCAATGCTAACGTTAGCACAGCTCTAGGACATTATCAACCAACATCCAAGGGCTCATCCAGATGTTCTTATAATAAGGCACACGAGCGAGTGATGTGATGATTTTAGGAGTAGTTTGCATTCAATATGGCCACATACGAAAAAAAGATTTACCTATAAAACTCCAAGACAATTTTTGCTACTATTATCCACCTGTTTTTTTTCTTAAGACGGAAACTGACGCAAAAATAGCTACAAGCTCAACTCTTTCCATCCCAGCCAACAAGTACGCATCATGTTTTCAGACAAACCTCATTTGTCATTTAATGAGGCTAAAATAAAGTTAAAAAAGAGAAAAGAACAAGCAAAACTGAATACTAACACATAATTGTAGAAATAAAACAGATCAACAGTAACCACACTTTCTCTTATATGCATGACATTCTCTCATTCAACGTTTTTCATGGCTTTCATGAGAAAAAAAACTCGTCATTGAAACTCTTAACATAAATTGTTTACCTAATTTTTTTATGCTACCATTTACTTACTATCCTTACAATGGCAACTTTTTGGCTTCATTCCAACCATATCACACCAACACCTTGTTTAACTCAGATTAATATCTTATAGTCTGAGCCTAGCATAAAAAGAACAACACAGCTGTTCATATTCCAACCACAGCTGTAATCAGGTTTAGCACATTTACATTACAATAATTGCTTCTTCATCTGGACTTCATGCTTAGCAGAATAAATTTAACTTGTGATTTTACTCAGATAAAAGATGCAAGCTTTATGAAAATGCAGATTTTCCTCACATCCCACAACTCTCATGACTCTCCATCTAAAATGTCGGCTGAAGGAAGAAAAACAACTCTGCGTTAACAGCTTCAGTATTTTCCGCCTTAATTGAATTTCAAAAGGCTCAAGGTTATAGATTTTCTTCCCAGTAAGTGAAGTGGATGCAGTCTCTCAAACAGAATTAAAATAATGAAAAAAAAAGACTTGGGAGGATTTTATCTCCACAACATAGATGGTGGTCTGACTTCCATTCCAATTTAAGGGCTTGCATAAATAATTTAGACTTCACTATGTTTTTTAGGATAAATATTTTCCTAGAAATAAAGATGAAGTGCTGTTGTGGTGACTATACTGTGTGCTCGGCTGGGCTCTGTATATGGAGTGTGTATTATAAAAACACTCCTCTGTTATTGGAGTAGAAATGGGGTCACTTCCCATTACTACAAATAATGAATTACACTCATCTTTTAACAGAACATTAAGTTGAATTTTACACCCACTAAGTTAACAGCATCTTTTCACCATGTGTGTGATTGTCGATGTTGACACCAGCAAGGCTCTGACTAATGAAGCTGATAATGAAACTTCTTTTTTAATTAAAAGGTCACACGTTGAGAAGTAGTGTTGTAAGATCGCAGATCAACCCACACACAAAGGTTTCCCCCTACACACAAACATGTAGCATAAACCACACACACAACACACATCCAATGTGTGATAGAAAGTAATCTATAATGGTATATGTACACTTTGATGGTGGGTTTGGGTAAGTTGCTATGCTCCTCTAATGTTTAGTCTGATTTATATCTCCTTGCATGTGGAATATATGGTCATCCATCTTCTGCTGCTAATCCCAGGTCGAGTTGCAGAGACAGCAGCTTAGGGAAAAAGCTTGGGGCAATCCCAAGGTTTTTCCACGCTAGTGTGTACTTGGTCTTCCCAGAGTCCTCCTCTTGATGTGACATACTAGGAACATCTCACTACAGGTGTCCAGGAGCTACCGTAACAAGATACAAAGGTTATGATTCTGTCCGATTTAAAGCTTTTGGATTACAAATATAAAAACCTGCAGGGTCAAACACAACAACCATAAATAAGTTCTGTTTAGAAAATACTTTAAAAACAAGTACTTGTATAACCTCAAACAGCTAAAGCTAGTATATAATGAGTCTGTCCATCCAGACCATTCAAAGCATTCAACAGAAGGCTTCTCCACAAATCTTGAACCTCATCTCAAACATGATTGCTAAAATGTTGCTAAAAACAAGCATCCTGTGTCTGGTTTAAGGGTTTCCAAGTTAAACTCAATTAACTGAGCCCGAATTTACAATTCCAACAAGAATGAGACTGAAGAAACTGTTGGAAAAAAATCTTACAGATTTGTATTTAAATGAAGTATTCATATTATAATTACGTATTCAACAAGAAATTGAAGAGATCTGCTGCAGTAAAAGAGCGGCTTGTCAGAAGGACTGCTGGAGACCTTGTTAAGACGGTGATTCTATTGAAAAGTGGGAAGATAAATGGAAAGTAACATTTGTACATGACAGAGTTAACAACATGGTGTTCGCTACCACTGAAGACCTACCGAGGGTTGAGGTGGGGTTGCTGGGAAAATGGCATGCGGATTCTGTGTTCTGTCTTTATTGAAGTCAATGTGATCACTTCAGCTGGAGAATGAGTTCTTCTGTTTTAGTAACACCGACATAATGTCTGAAAACAATTTCAATGATGAAATATCTGATGGAGTCAGAAGGAATCATATTCATATGCATGTTCAAAATGCCATTTCATTCATCAATTCAATTTATCAAGAGTTGAAGAAGTTAGTAGCTCAATCTCAGAAACAATTCTGTTCCCTTGAACTGACATCAACCTGGAGCGTTAAATGTCTTTATGCTTTCAAATGGAAAAGATCTTATAAATATGTGTAAATAATGTGTATAAACCTGCAGTTTTGTGTGTGTGTTTGTGTGCTTTCAGACAAATTGAGTTTGTAAGCATTAGTGGAGAGGAAAGGAAGCAGCCAGAGACTGAAGCATAAAGAAACGCGATCAATAGTCAATTTAAATTGTTGTTCAGTTACTGAAATCCATGGCACCTTTACACACACACATACATGCACGTGTGGACTTAAAAGGACGCTGTACAGACTTTCAGTCTGCACAGATTAACACAAGTTTTAACCCTAACTTCATCTCACACCTTCACCTTAAGCCTAAAGAGACACTCGACAAGAGTGACCTGTTCCTGAGAAGGAGCTGATGAGATATTAAAAGAACACTAACTGAAAACAAGCATGGACAATCAGAGGTATCTATAGTTCGAAAACCCAGTAACATGCCTCTCATTAACCACGAAAATATCTTAATCTTACTTAAAAAGAAGACAAATTCAAATAAAAAAGAGAGTAATTGAAATACTAGTGGGGGTCGAGGTCGTCTGTTGGAGGGGTCTGTGGAAGATTCAGTGTTTGCACACAAGCTTCTATTACGTTAGGTTCAAATATTACACTGAGCTGGACTGAAACATAATTAATTCACTATAATTAGGTGTATGTTGCATTCCAGACATGATCTAGACTCCAGTCTTATGGACAATAAAGTTTACATTGAGCAGGGGCAACAATACCTCGATCGTTCAATACATGGATTATATGATCAATAAGTCAAAAGCTTCAATCCAAGAACATCAAACACTGATGCAGGAATCATCTTTAAAATTCACTTAACAAGGAACAACAAAAAAACATTAACATTTAAATTAATATCATATTTTATTATGACCAAACTTGGGTAATTTTTACCAATGATGAGCAGAAATTTCTTGCAGAACACAAACACTCAGACAAATATAGTGTTAAAATTTCAGTGTGGAGTTTGCAGCCGAGCTGTAACCACCAGCATCACATCAGAGCAGCTGTCTAGCTAACAGTTTGTACAACTAGATGGGAGGAAACTGGATCTAATTCAGTGATGGGTGTACTTTTAACCCATCTGTTTCCCAGTTAATGATGCCAGAGAAAGCTGGACTTTTATTTTGATCCTCTTTGGTAGCCAGCTGGAGGCAGCGACCACATTAAACAACAGAAGCCTTGAAAGCCAAGCAGCCGAAGCAAAGACCTGGAAGGGAAGGGAATTATCTACAACTACTACAAAGTGTAAAACTAAACAGCATTAAATAGTGATGCTGTCTAATCATAAATAATTAAGTAACACCGGCCAGGAATAAAAGCTGCACCTGAACAAGAGCCCTGCGCCTTCACAGGAACAATTAAACAACGTTTTTAGAGTTCCTTTCCCAACAAAGTTCTGTGAAATCTTTGCATTAAAAAGTATTTAGTATTCTTTTTGAGAGGCATTACCAATATGCTAGAGGTGACTAATCAGGTTTTACAACAGTACAATACATTTTGTTATCATTAAAGGGTAAAACAATCTTTTTTTCCTTTTAAGTTTCTGCAAGCACCAAGCAAAATAATAATAATATTCATTATTGATAATAAACGTCAGCCCGGGTGCAAACTATTGAAAAGTCTTAAACAACACTGCACACAATTACATTTCAGTAAAGATAAAACTAGAAAAGCACTCGGAGAGCGCAGACCTCCGCCAAGCTATAAAGTCACCCCTGCTTATTGTGACTTACACCCCAAAATCCGATCCGGATCACCTCCAAATTTTAATCATGTGTTCCTGGTTCCAGAACAGAGAGGTCCCGAAAATGTCATGAGAATCTGTCCGTAACTTTTTGAGTTATATTGTAAACAAACAGAAACAAACCAACACTGGCAAAAACATTACCTCTTGGCGCAGGTAAAAAAAAAAACTATAAAAATGTTTGTACTCGAGAGCTATAGTCCTACAGGTTTTAGATGTTCCCTGCTCCATCACACCTGACTCATAATAAATGGTTGTCTTTAACAGCTTGTTATCAAGTTGTACACTTTAATCTGATTCAGACGGTCCAGCAGGAAACATCCAGAACTTACAGGATTGCAGCCGTTGAGGACCAGCTTTGCTTATCCAGAACCTAAATCTTCCATAGGACCTTTTAAAAATGTAAGTATATACACTTAGATTACATTCAAGTTTATTTTACTTTCTTCTATATTAGAAAAGAAGAAAAAGCTGCCCAACAGCAGCTACTGTAAAAATAATTGTCACAATGCCAAAGCTAAGAGGTCCTCGGCAAACTTGATTTATGGTGTTATGGTTATAAATCAAGAAATAATAATATAATGCTGTGGTGCTCGATATCTAAGCACCTTATTAACTCTTCTCTTATGCATGTGAAACTCTTTACATTTCACAGTTCAGCTGCTAAGCTCTCCACACCAAGAAAAATGTATTTGTTCCTTTTCTATACCGCTAAGTCCAATTCTTGCTTAAAATAAAATGCTTTAAAATTCACATTTAAATAAAATGATAATTAACCGCGTCTGATGCTAAATGTCATCCATATGTCACATTACTGCCTGGTTACTATTCAGAACCTGCGCTCACCGGCATAAAGTGCATTGCTAATGGATTTACACTTTGTGACTGATGGATCGGCACAGCAATCGTCTGATGGCAGCTATTGGTAACAGGCTTGTCAGCGTCCTAATGAAGCTCAGTGAAAGTGTAAGGATAGAAGCCCCAGGAGGGCAAACGAGTGATTTGTCTGCGTTGTCAACGAGGCCAAGCACAAACGTCATGTTTGTCGCTGTTTTTGCCACAGCTGCCTGGCAACGGTTACGGCTATTAGCCACAGAAGGAATAGGAGACAAAATCCAATCAGATCAGGTCATTACTGAGAGATGAGACAGAAATGAAGTAATGTAGAGATGGACGACAAAGGGAGGAAGAGATGATAGGGAGAAAGGATGCATGAGATGGAGGAAACTTCAGAGTGGAAGACATGGAATGGGAAAAGCAAACATCCATGAACCACAACTTCTTTTTTATGTCCATAAGAAAGTTGTGAAGCTGAAAACAGGAAAGTCCCAAACAAGCGTCACAGATGTGCTAAAGCTTTTTTTTTTTTATCTCTAGAGAGGCACAGCTGGCCCATATCACTGCTACATGCTTTGTGTGCATCTGTTTTTAAGTACAGAAACAGCAGAAAGATCTGATTTTGCCATGTTTTCCTTGAAATGATATACTCTATGAATAGAAACACCTTGTGTTAAAAAAAAGACAAAAAGATGAGAAATCAAAGAAAGTGGCCGCAGGAAGTGATGGACAACAGATGAGAATGATAAAAAACTAAAGAGGAGAGAAAACAAAAATACTCTAAAGATCACACACATATTAAATTAATTATATTAAATTCTAGTAAAGAAAAATAGCAATTTATTGACTTGTTTATAGCATCACAAAATATCGCAATATATTGTATCGCTACCTCTGTATTGTAATACACATCGCATCGCCAAATTCTTGCTGATACACACCCTAATAAGAACTATCATTGAAATGATTGCGATTGAATGATGCGACAACCTTGGGGGTTCACATAAAACAGCCGAATATGACACATGTTGCAAAGACTGGATGGAAAGGTGAGACATGTTTATGATTCCAAACAGATGATGAGTTTTATAGTCTGGTTTTACGAACCATATCTATTTATTCCACCAAGTCTTTTTGGTTATTTACCCTAATAAAATGCAGACAAGGTGGAGGGCAACCTAAAGGCAGTAATGGTAGGTTTCTTGATAAAAGATCTTGTGGATTCCAATAAATCAATCACCATCACACAGCATGCCAACACTGGTGTCCATGTTTCACCATTTTCTGTAAAAGTTACTGAAGAGGCTGTCCTCCTTCCCAAAACGTATTCAGATGTAGGCAGTAAACTGACTGATTCACATCTATAGAATATTTGACCTGTGATGGACTGGTGACCTGTCCAGGCTGTACCCCGCCCCTTGCCCAATGTCAGCTGGGATTGCATTCAGCCCCCCCATGACCCCGTTCGGGGATAAGTGGTAGATAATGGATGGATGGAGGCTCTGTAGGTCCATCACAATCACAGTGCCATTTTAAAAAGAATATATTTCAGCTTAAACCATAATCGGAATAGTTTTTTTTTTCACTAAATCCAATCAGGAGAGGAATGAGTTTTAGAATTCAAACAAATGTACACTTATAAAACCTTCTTCTCTATCCATAACACTCTCTAGCTCTTCCTGGGTGATTCCAAGGCATTTCCTGGCCAAAATCTACAACTACGCCTCATCAGATGCCTGAAGACCCTCTGTTGATTCTTTACAGAGTAGCATTTGCTCTACTCCACTTTCCCTCCTCACGCCAAGCCTTCCAAAGGAAGTTAATTTAAGCTGCTTGTGTTTGGGCGTTGGAGTGTAAATAGACTTGTAGCTCTAAAGCTTTGCCTCTCAGTTCATTTCTCTTAACCAATACAGGATTGCTCACTAAGCCCCGATCCATTGCTCCGTCTCTCTCCATACAACCAACTCTTGTGAACAACATCCAAAGATACTTGGACTGCTTCATGCGAGACCATTTTCTTTCCCAATCAGGAAGATCATTCTAGCCATTTCCAGTTGAGAACAATTGCCTCAAGCTTAAAGAAGCAGACTTCCATTTCGACCAATTCACATCCCAGTGTTTTTAAAGAGCTTGACCCAAGGATCAGAACCACATCATCTGCAAAAAGCAGGAATGCAACCCAGGACTTCCTAAGCACCCCCACCAAATTTCCTTATGCAGATAGTCATAAAAATTACATGCTTAATAACAATTTGTACTCAAATGTGGGAATAGAATGTAATAGAATAGAATTGAATAGAATAGATATTTGCATATTTGCTTTTTTTGTTTCATCTATCTTGACTGTATGTTTGTATTTGTGTCACATGACATCACCTCCATCTGTTCCAGATTAAGCCAGTGTTCTCCATCGGCAGGTGTGGATTAACCTCTCTACAGATACGGATTAAGCACACATACGAGCACACAGATTTATGAGATGCAGTGAAATCATTCCCTACTTTCACCAGGGATTGCCCATACTGTCAAAAAAAAGTTTAAGTCTTAGGAAAAAGGCAAGAAAAAAAATATTTAAAATATTATTTCACTTCTGAGATTCCACTGATATGATCCCACTTTAAAGTACAGCAATGCATAACAATTTGTCTCAGCCCAATTTGTGCTACCATGAACCAGCATGAGCGCTAGCTTAAATTGCACCCAATCTTGAGTTTGTTGCAGGTGGAGGCAACATTGTACTTTTTTTTTTCCTACACCAAGATGTGCTCCAGTTGCTAAGGTCAGGCAACAGGGGGGACGCCCCAGATTCGCTATTCCAGACGAGGTCACTGGTGTCGCTCCATCATGGCCTTTTAATAGCTCTTATAATGAAACTTCTTTCTTGAGACCAATTTGCCTTAGGAAACCCTACTGGGGGCCATTGCCCCTGACAACAAAGCTCTCAGGAATGTGGGGATGCTCAATCTCTTCAAACCTGATGATTCTACATTAAACTGACCCTAAAAGACCCCAGGGAAGAGCCAGAACACACTGAAGGGTGCCATAGCCTCCCATAAGTATAGATGCAGACAGTTTTCATTCTGAAACTGTTGCTTCCATCAACCAAACCTAAACAAATCAAAGAAATGGATGGATGGATGGATGGATGGATGGATGGATGGATGGATGGATGGATGGATGGATGGATGGATGGATGGA